>JAGFPH010026741.1:0-10299 GCA_018207615.1 Philaenus spumarius
CTTATTTATTTGAAACTCAATTAGTTTATCAGCTGTTTAAAATCAAACTACAGTATTTCCTATTTAGCCTAGTTGTAGCATAGGCTACTGATGCATTTTTAAAACTCGGAATAAAACCAAAATAAAAGTGTAAATCAAATATTTAGCTTCACAGTGACTTAGAACTGGAAATTATCTTTTAAATAAAAAAAGAATCATCAAAATCGGTTAAGTATTAACTTCAGGAAGTGCGTGAACTAAAATCAGGATTTTTTTTAAATATATAGATTCATGTGTGTAATAGGAATCCATTTTAGTGTTTTATTAAACCGATAGGCAAGAGGTTATTTTCCATATATAGGCCTACATAATTACCTGTTTAGTCACTGTAAGAGACACGTCCTAAAATGAAGGTGTTTTTTAAGCGTATCTCACTAAAATTTTTAAAATTTTTACAATTAAAAGAGTTAACAAAATAAATCTTCAATAAATAAACATATTTTGTTATTAACATTTCTGCTCATTACTGCAACCTCTAAAGCTTACTATTTTGATTCATCTTTAACATTTTAGCAGTTTTTACTAAACCATTTCATTCTCAGTCACGATAAAACGGGGTATTTGCCAAAGTCCATTGCGGTTTCGTTTTCCTTCAAGAAAATCCTATTACTTTAAAATGAGCAATTCCTGTATCTATCTTTGTATCTGTCGCGGATTTCGAAAACGGCTCTAACGAATTCAAAGACATTTTGTATTTAGGTGTAGTTTTGATTTTTAAGTACACCCATTAAGTTGTATTTCGTGTAAAAACGAAATTTTTTGAGATTATCTAATTTAAAAGTTGAAAAATTTTAACATTGGGTCTTATGGGTTGCCTGTTGATTACAAAATAACAACGAAATAGTAAATAAAGCGATCAAAACAGCTGTTTATAAACAAACCAATTTGTAATCTTTTATCACGTTGGAAATAGAGCGGAATAGAACTGAGATTGAGTACTATCCGAAATCAGCTGTTCATTGGATAGTTTTTAATTACTGTTAAAAAAGAACCTAATTTATACTGTTTTAGCACGTTGGAATTAGAATTAATTGGGCCTGATTTAACAATTAATTTTGGCAAAAAAAAAGTAAACTTGTCAAAGATGGATAAATTCTAATAGTCAATTTTGTAATATAGGCCTGGCTCATTTCTGAAACATAGTATTGAGGTTATGTTAATCCTGCAATAATTTTTACTATATTTAGCCTTGGTTTCAAAACTTTATTTGGCAGAAGATAGCAGAACTAGGACTAAAATCGTAATGAAAGCCTCTCGCGTTTCTAAAGCATGTATTTGATGCTATAATTAATTTTGTAATTACTGTTAATATATTTAAGCCTGGTTTCGTAACGAGATTCTTTAGCGAATTTTCCAACTGCGAGCGAAGCGAAGCAGCCATCTGAGGCTGAAGGCCGAGGCGGGGTTGGGACGCGAATCGTCCAGGGGCATAGCCCCTAGTGTATTGCAAAGAAGCGTCGAAGATGGCGCAAGCTTTTACAGTAGCCTTATACATATAATTAAGTAAATTTATTCATACATACAACACTCCATTTACTGACAGGGTAATGGAGTGTCTGAGGGATGCTGGGTAATGAAGAGTGACGTCAGAGAGACTAAGTTCTAAAAGTGTTGAGTAGCTTCCAAGATTATAACAACACAGTTAGTTATGCTATAGAATTATACAAATAAAAAAACATGTTAAATATACCATGCATTTAAAATGGACTAAAAAGTATAAAATAATTTCTCCTAGCCCTATATAGAGATGTCCATACGTAGAGATGTCCCGAAAGTTTGTGATTTTGATTTCCTAGCGTCACATATTTTTGGTTGAAATCTTAAAAGTATTTTTATGGTTATTAAAAAACTTATAATTACAAATTTTCAGAGCAATCTGTTTGGGTTCAGGAGAAATATTTTATTAGTTTTTATACGTTTATACGTTTCTGCTTTTTAGTCTAGTGTTTGTGAATCTTTGCAATCGATCTTAAACATCTTGATGGGATTGTGACACAGACATAATGTGGCGAATTTCAGATTTATTTTAGTTTCTCTTCAACTGATCATATCTGAAATATACAATTGTTACACCTACCTACAAATAATATATCAATCTGTTTAATTGTTATTTTCCTGAAAATTGTTTACCGATTAGACAAACACACAGAAATAAGAAAGCGAGTTAATATTGCAGAATTTCCATTCAGATCTCAGCTATGTTTAAAGTTCCTAGTCTCTATCTCATCGGGAAGTTAGTTTTAAATCGACTGAAAGATTGGTACCGAACAGACAGACAGACAAGAAAGCGAGTGTATAGTATTGTCATCCAGTTCTGGCCTATGTTTAAAGTCTCTAGCTCACTCATCAGTAATTTAGTTTAAAATCGATAGCAGAGTTTGTAACGAACAGACAATAAAGGGAGATAATACTGCTCTCGTCCATTTCTGAGCAACGTTTAAAGTTTCTAGTTCATCGGGAAATTACTTAAAATAGACTGTACCGAACAGACAGATAAGAAAGTGAGTTAGTAAAAACTCGATAATAAAATACATAATGGCGATAGTTTTTGAACTAATCATTCCAAAGCAATTGAAAAACGATAAATTATAGCTTATAATCCATCGAACTATTGTAGAGAATCGCGTATGCTAATAACATTAAAAACGATTTCTTAGAAATAAATGTTTTTCCACATTTAAACAGAAATAACTTTATCAGACTGTTAGTGTAAAAAGTCAAACATAAAAATGCATGTAAAGCCAAGCAAGGTGTTTACAGTTTCAATCAGTTTATTAGTTTCTCTTTGTCCCAGTATTGGGGAAACGTGTGCGGGTTCTAAACTGGTTAATTTCCCGTTCCCAGTAACTTCGAATAGAAACCAATTTTCAAGTAAAATATCGTTTGAAATTTCTTATCTTTATCGTTATTTCCAAAATTTTGTTATTTACCCTAAAATTTAAAAAAATCCATAATTTATTATTCAAACAGTATATTCTTTAAATTGGCTAAAAATAATTACAACAAAATTGAAATGTTATTATACACAGGGCGTTTAAAAAAATCCAAATACTTGAACTTACTGTTTCTTGCATCAAAATAATTAAAACGATTAGAAGTTTTATCAATCCACCATTCTGTATTTACCTTTGTATTATTTAAGGTTTCCTTGGTTAAAGTTAAAGGAAATGACAGCAAATGCACATACAATATTGCTGTGTTTACTGTGTTGGTATAGTATGCCGGGCTGAACAAACCAATTATTACACATAACTTAACTATTATCCTTCATCCGATTGTTTTGACAGTTACACCTCCCGATAGGGAATCAAAAGGGCTACAAAAAAGGTATCTTGACATTTTTCATTAAAATGTACGGTTTTTGAGTTATTTAGGTTTGAAATTTTCAAACAGCCGCCATTTTGAAACGCAAGATTCGATAGTAGCAATTATTTTTCTTGAGATATATCATTGTTGGGTTAAGCTTCATGCCAAACTTGAACTCAATCAGTCAAACCGTTCTCTAGATATGAATTATTTTGCACAAAAAACAAAATGGCGGATATCTGGGAAAGGAAGAGTTTTCGGTCCTATGTTTATACGAAATTTTTTTGTTATTTTTACCTGTAGAACAAGTCCTGAGAGTTTCTCCGTTTCTTCGTGGGACACCCTGTATGTTTGTTTACGTCAAGGCAAAGTTCTAGTTGTTCTAAGTTCTAATTGTTGATCTATACCTAGTAAGCGGCACATTTAATGAATACATTCTATTTATCACTGAACACGGACTTGTGTTCCTATACAAAAGGATCTGGAATTTCTTCAAATAAAGTACTTGAAAGGGCAGTTGTAGAGTTATGTCTTATTGTTACTTCGGGGTGAGAAAACGCGATTGCTTTTAAAAGATTCAAAAAGTAATTTCATCTTTTCCCACTGTAAAAACCTCATTTAATGGAAACGCTATTTGATGTTTTACTGCGTGGGAGAGCGGACCTTTAGGTACAAGGAAAAATAAGCAAAAGGAAAATAATATTACTTGGTCAATGCAATACTAAATCGTTTTATGAAACATTTTTCAGAAGTCTTAGATTTTAGTAAAACTACTAGCTGACCCGTACGGCGTTGCCCGTGGTGGTTGGTATTTTCAGTCTTTTTAACGTGATTTTTATTCTTTTTAAGTGTTCAGTCAGTGAGTGGTATTTGGCTTTTATATATGTAGATCTTAAATAATAAAAACACTATTGTCATAATAATAAAAGATCTGAAATTATGATTTTAGTAACTTTGATCCCCCCAAACCCCTACTAAAATTTCGAAATTTTTCATACCCTTTCTTATTGAGCACCTACGGCCCTAGAGGAAGCTACATACCAAATTTCATTCCAATCTGTTCTGTAATTTTGGAGAAATCGTGATTTAGTAATTTTTACCCCCCAAACCCCCTAAAATTTCCAATTTTTTAAAACCCTTTTTTAGTGAAGACTTATGGCCCTTTAGGAAGCTACATACCAAATTTCATTCCAATCCGTTTGGTAGTTTTGAATAAATCGTGATTTAATAACTTTGATCCCCAAACCTCCCTAAAATTTCGAATTTTTTAAAACCCTATCCTAGCTAATGCCTATGGACCTATAGGAAGCTACATACCAAATTTCATTCCAATCTGTTCCGTAATTTTGGAGAAATCGTGATTTAATAATTTTTACCCCCCAAACCCCCCGAAAATTTCCAATTTTTTGAAACCCTTTCTTACGGAACAAATATGGCCCTAGAGGAAGTTACATACCAAATTTCATTTCAATCCGTTCGGTAGTTTTTGAGGAATCGTGATGAGTGAGTCAGTGAGTGAGTGGTATTTCGTTTTTATATATATAGATTCTTCTGTACGTGTATATGTCACTCCTCCTAAACGGCTTAGATTCACAATCGTAAGGGGTTGAAATTGGGTTGCTACCCCTATACAATAAATTTAAATTAAACTAACCTTTACAAGCTATAAAGCTAAAATTATGCAGGCCTAATATAATTTTTAAAGGATACATAAAACTATTTGCATTTTGAAAACTTAAGACAAAGAGATGAAATGAAATAACTACCCTTAAAATTAAAAAATAATCCACTTATTCTCAAAAACTACTCAATTAAATTTACACAAATTTCACAATTTACACATGATACCAGGATGTTTTTACAGAATATGGTCGCTACAAACAAAAAGATTTAAGTGGGCCATCTACCCCTATACAATAAAAATAAATTGCACTTAAATCCTACAAACTATAAATCTAAAATTATTTCATATTGTTCTTAATTGATAAAAAAAAAAAACATTTACAATTCGATTACTTAAGTAAAGGGGTGCAATGGGATAACCACCCTTAAATTTAAATCAAGAGATAGCGGAGCGTTGCCAGGTCCACTAGAATACTATGAAATATTATACTAAATATGAATTTAGAATAAAGTATTATTGACAAATTTCCATAGGCAAGATGAGCTACACAGTGACTCCTAAGGTGAGCCCTAATGTCGATAGTGGTCAGTGAACACCGATCATGGTCCCCAGAACACGTTTTGGTGTGCCATTATACTTTGTCCGAACAGACGTGCGCTCTAAGTCATAAAATCGTCCCTCACTCCCACACGCCAGACCATTGGCCAGACACACTCACACGGCCTACCTGCTTAATGGTTCTCCTATTAATCACCAACCACATTAATTTTAAGTAGACACTTTTAAGAAGCCTCCTCTCCTTTACTTTCGATATTGGTATGTAAATATGCTTGTGTTTGTTTTATAATATTATTTTATTGATTTATTAGTTATTGTACAGAAACATCGCAAAATGAATTTGTAATTATTTTTATTTTACTCTTAGTATGCGTTCACTGTTATATTGGTTCTAATTTAGTTTCTTTGTGTTTTGCAAACGTTTGAAATCACTACTAGAACTACTGTAATTATATATGTTATTGTGATCATGTTAATTCAAATAAAATGTCAATACAAATTTTTAAGTAGTCAAATTTATGATTTTGTAACCTACTGGCCGTAAAACCGCTTAGAGTTGTCACAATTGTACCGTGTTTCGACTCAATTTCCAAGGAATAATATTTAATTAGAGTAATTAGAGTAAACATTGAGTAAAGTTAACGGTTAGAAAAATGTGATTTTGTAGCACAAGGGCTTAAGGGTCTGCTGTAGCGGCGGCCATCTTGGATTTTTATCCCATAAGAGCGATGTTAAATTTCAAACCATTTATTTCGTATCATAAAATTGTTTGCAAGGTCTCATTTTAAGCACAGTCACAATACGCATCCGTCTTGCAATTTAGTTTTTTTTTTAATGCTTTTGATTTGTTATGCAATTGACCTTTTTAAGAACAAAGTTTGAATTTGTTTCCTAACAAAATAAAAAATTAATAATGAAAAATAATTTGCAAGCCGGATCCGAAATTGTATAAAGAATATTCAGTTTTTTTTTTCCAACACTCAATTACAAAAGATAGACTTATAAAATAGTTTGAAATGAGGCCATGTCAAAGCGTTCAGCTGCAAGAAATTGCACAGTTTGGATAGGGATACAGTGAGAAGCGCTTTCGTTTCCGGTTGCTTTCTCGTTTACTGGAGCAGACCATTAAGGAGAACCATTAAGCAGGTAGGCCGTGTGAGTGTGTCTGTGGGAGCGAGGGTCGATTTTATGACTTAGAGCGCACGTCTGTTCGGACAAAGTATAAAAATCAGAAAGAAACGGAGAAACATTAAGACATGTTCTACTAGTGAAAATTAAAACTAAAAGTACATATAAACATAGGTTCGAAAGTGCTTCGTTTTCCAGTTATACGGTTTTATTCATTATTCATTTTTAACCAATTAAATAAAATGAAAATGGGGGCCGGACCGTTTCTCTCAGTGTAGCTTTTTTCCAAAGCCAGTATGTGGCTAACCGTAAGTCGAATTTAAAAACTAACAACATTTTGCGGGTAGCAAATTTGATTTTCAACAAAATTGTATTCTTGATGTTTTCCCGTATCTCTAACGGTAAGCTCACAAAATGGCCGTAAACTTCAAGTTTGTTAAAAATCGTCCAAGTTTTTGTATTTCAACCATGTTTTTATACGTTTATTCTAAACCAATTCAAAAGTGCTCCTTAGCTTTGTACATAAAGGTTCAAAGAATTCATATATGCCTGTAAAAAAATGATTGAAGTAAAATTAACAAAGTTATTAGCTCAAGAAACAAGCATGGTCAGTAACGAAAGGAAAAAGTTGAAATTTAGGCCTACATAAAAAGTAGTAAAAACATTTTTCATAAATGTAAAAACGTTTCGTAATTTAGTTATAAATAGAATTGTATAAAAATATTTATCAATTTCAGATTTATTATTTTGAAAATACCAGTTTTTATGTTCCTACTGCAAGACTGCTAACAAAACTAAGCCTCTTTTGAATAGTAATTTAAAAATATATATTTTGCCCAAAAATTACATATAATAATAAAAAAGTGTAGAGAATAAATCAAACAATTAAACTGTATACTTGTAAATTATCATTGTAAATTTCATAAAAGTATATGTCTTAGCTTTACTTGAATTACAAAATGAGATGAAACAAATGAAACCTCTCGGCGATAAAGGGCATACAAAAAATGACCGTTGGACACCGTGGGAAGTGTTGATACATGGGTTGAGATCACTGTCACGATGTTTTAACATCGTTTGTTTTCATTATTTCTAATATTGGAATATGATATGGAAGTTATGGAACTGTAAATACATTGCTAACTTTAGTTATTTAAGTACCGGTATGTAAATATTTAATTCTATGTTGTCCTTCTATAACGCAATATTTTTTACGCAAAGCTCAAGAAAAGAAAAAAACGAGAACTAGAAATCCCGGAATCGCGGGAATTGCAAAATAATGTTTCACTGGCTAAAGCTTGTGCTTACTTCCTTACTGGCACACTATTTTTAACCTGAGCTTAAAACCACATTTTTTATTTCAACGAGTGAGGTCTACTATTCACAGACCTACTAGTATAAGGAAAACCTGGTTTAGTGTTCCGAACTATTCGGGTATTTGGTATTTCCGTGAAATATGTACATTTTCAACGCCCTAGGCGCGTTAGCCGTTACCTTTTCCTGTCTGGCTGGAACTATATAGGTAGTCTACTATACGTTTGTGATAATTTTGATTAGTTGTTGTAATTTAGTGAAATAAGTTTTTAGAATAAATCTATTTAAAATTTTCAAGTAGGCTATACAGTTCAATTTTATGGTTTATTCCCTACAATTTATTATAATAAAACTTTATTTTTGGGTAAAGCATGTAATCCTTAATTCCTATTCAAAATGGGTGATTTTTGAAAAAGACGTTTTCAAGCACTGTATTCCCCAAAAAAATTCTTTATCCCCCCCCCTCCGGATAGGATTCAGCCCCCCTCCTGGAAACCGGCTGGATCCGCCCATGATTTGTTCAAAATTCAGTAGAACACCTCGTCTTTGACGAATTGATTCCACCAACCGGAATCAGGTTTTTTTTACAGTAAGTAAAACATTTTTGAAGATTTATCTAAAAGTTAAATATATAACATATTAAATTCTGCAAATTAGATATTTTTAAACAACCTTATAGCCCATCTGGTTCCCCTAAAATAGACCAAAACATCAAATGTTATACAATTTCCTGTTCAAATCCACGTGGGAATTTTTATCGTGTTTGCCTCATCTGATCCGAGACTGTGGGCCGACATTCAAACTGCGAGCAAAGATCTAAAGCCGGTTCTGTAGGCTGAAGTGCAAACAAATTCTATTAATACATTTCAACTCAGTTACGTAAAACGTATCGGAAAAACTCGCTTTGCGATTTGGAATCTCGACCTTGGACTGCGCTTCGCAAGTTTGCATCTGACAATCGCAACCCCGTGGTCTAAAGTCAACCCCGTGTTAAAATTACCTGCATGGATTTTAATTTGGTACTTTTATGGTATTTTCCCTTTTGATCGATTTCGAGGGGACCAGAGGAGCAGTATTTATATGTTCGCACTGTAAGGGCGGCATTTTAGTCCGATTTAGTCTGAATTCAATACCCACGTTCGTTTTTGGAGTCACTTGGACGTGTTAGTTAGCTAAAAGAAATCCATCTTTGATGTAAGTCTAAACTTTTCAAAGATTTTTCGTACTAAAATGCATTTTTGTGGGATTTCACCTTGGACGCAGATTCTGTTCCAAGGCCGACGAACAATTTGGCAGAACCCTCGAAAACCCGTTTAAAATCTATTTTTTAAACTTTTTACTCTCATTTAACTAGGTATTTACTGTACTGTCCGTAAGACATAAGAATAGACGTGGATCAGACCGGCAGACAATGCTGTATTCAGCGTTATAGTCTTTCCGCTCGGCCGTGATACCTGACTTCTCGGAACTCAACTCCCCCTCTACTAGGTGAGTCATTATTTGCCACCGGCAGGCTCGGCGAGCGGGTAAGGAGGGGGGGGGGTTGAGTTACGAGAAGTCAGGTATCACAGTCGAGCGGAAAGACTATAGTATCAAAGATTTTGAAGGCGTGGAACATCATTCCAATACTCGGAGCCTCTTGTTATGACAGGATGTTTGTATCTTCTTGACATGTTTATGTTTGTCCAATCGCAAGGAAAACTGGCTAAGATTTATTCAGTCAGTCTGGTGCGATATCGTGCGGTGAATGGTATTATTTTACGAAGTGGAGTCTTTATAATATCATTAAGTTTTAAATCATTGTAAATGTATTATTTCTAGTGAAAGTGTGTTTTATGAAATAATTTTTGTACGTGTTTTATTGTGAACGTTACATTTCAAAGTGTGAGTGAATGCTCTAAGTGTAAATATAATAGGTACTTTAGGCTATAGGTAACTTACATATTGTATATAGTTTATTATAAAATGAGAACTGTTCGAAAAAATTCTTCATATCGGGAAAAGACAAATTATAAGAAATGTAATTGAATGTTGTGACAAAGAAGCTAAAGATAAGTGCTTCAGTGTCCTGATAGCCAAAGTAGAGCAGCTCTTTATTGTAACCCGATGAATCGTAGGAAACAAAAATGTAACTACTGTATTCCATTATTTAAAGAGATAATATCTTCTTGTCTGTCTTAAATTATAAATCTATATATATATATATAAGCGAAATACCACTCACTCACTAACTCACTCACTCACTGACTCACTCATCACGATTTCTCAAAAACTACCGAACGGATTGAAATGAAATTTGGTATGTAGCTTCCTCTAGGGCCATAGTCACT
>JAGFPH010026744.1:0-10298 GCA_018207615.1 Philaenus spumarius
TTTTATAGTATCGGGAATTAATATTAAAACATTTTCCTTTTAACCGTGTTATTGCAACTTTTTTATCAATAAACGGGATTTTAACATTTTCCTGACCTATTTTGAACATTGCAAATTTTTCTTGCATGTTTATTTTTGCCTGTAAACTATATAAAAGGTCACATCCCATAATTATTCTAGATTTTAGACCTTTTACTACCAAAAATTGTAAATCTACGCTTTTGTCAACCAGTTTAACTTCGATTAGGACTTGCTTGCTGATTTTTTGCACCTTCCCTTTTAATGCACCAATTATCTACAAACACGCTACCGGTAATTCTAAGATTTTGACATCTTCCGCCTTCAATTGCTCGAGGTAATCTTGCTGGATAACGCTTACTTCGGCTCCGGTGTCAATTTCCATGTAACTAACATTCGTTCCAAGTTCTACTGGAATCGCGGGTATTTCTTCTAACGGTTTTCCCTCTATAATTGGTTCATCGCTATTATCTAACAAGTCTTCCCTAATATTTACATTTAAACCACCTAACTGTTTAGGCTGACCTTCACGCTCCTTTTCGACGACTTTTTCGCCTACTTCAGGTTCGATTCTACTACAAGGAGTAACTTTTTTATTTCCTAAATTTTCGGTGTTTACACGCGTATTTAATTTTTTAATGTTATTTCTTTGTTTTTTTGGTTTTTCATCGGCCCTGTCATTCCGAAAAAATCTATCCTTTGTCAGAACCTCATTCCTTAGTTTTTCGGCTGCTGGTTAGGATTTGAGTTGGAAGGACGTGGTTTATTGAAGTTTGGGTGATTAGAGTTACTTGGGTTTTGAGCATAGGATCTGTGGACTGGTGGGTTATTCCGAGGTGTGAAATTTTGCCTGTTTTGCGTTTCCTGAGCGTCTTGGGGTCTACTCCGCCGATTTTCCTCTATCATGTCTACATTATTTAAGAACTCTATCGCGTCTTGAATGGTTTCGCTAGGTTTACCTATGCTGGCTAATCTTATTTGCTCGCTGAAATGTTGCATCACCGTGAATACAAGGAAACTTTCAGGTAGGGGGGTTCTAAATCTCGCGCTTTGTTTACTACCATACAGAAATATTCGGTTCTGCTAGCGTTTCCCCTTTCTACATACCTATTATTTTCTATATAATTCCTGACCGCTTTTTGTTTTTGGAGCGACCAGTAATTACTTAAGAATGCCTCCCTAAACTCGGCATACTTCATCTCTTCGCGATCTGTTATATTAAATCATTCGAGTGCGTATCCCTTTAGATGGCGTCTTATGAATTTTATCTTCTCCCTATCTTCTAAATAAGGATTCAACTCGTCCATTAACCCTTCTATCTTTCTTAAAAATTGTTTCGGCCTCTCTTTACTATTTCCCCAAAATTCTATTTTATTTATTTCGCTGTCAAACCGCGGCATTACAATTCCTACATTCCTACTCCCACTTCCCTGGCTTATCACGTTTCCTATCTTCTTTTCAACGCTCTGCACCCGACTTTCCATTGTTCGGAACCCTTTGTCTACGTTATCTTTCATGGTGGTTGTGGTTTCCTCCAGAAAATGGATAGCGCCTTCAATTTCCCTAATCTTCTCTTCTCCCTTGGTGTGTTGTTCCTTACACCTCACGCTTTCTTCCTCCAGGCTTCTTTCCAGGTCTCCCAGCTTTCCAGAAATAACTTTGTATAATTCTTTTTGCTCCTTCTCTCGCTGTAGCCTTTCTGCTGCCTTTTCTTCCCGGATTTTTTCATCCTTGAGCCGTCTTCTTTCCTCTTTCCTTTCCCGTTTTTCCTGTTCCCTCTTCTCCCTGGCCTCCAGTTCTTCTTGTTTTTCCTTCCGCCTGGCCTCCTCTATTTCCTTTTCCTTCTTCGCCCTGGCCTCCAGTTCTTCTTTATCTTTCTTCGCCCTATCTTCCTTATCCTTTTTATATTGTTCGAAGAACTCTTCCATCGCCTTATCCGCCATTTTAACTTATTGCTTGTTTAAAATTTGTTTTAATTATATTTAATTGTTTTTAATTGTTTAAATTTTTTAATTTTGTTTTTTTCTGTCGCGTCGGAAAACTCCCAATTATTTTTAATTAATTTTACACCTATTTTTTAGGCCTACGCCCCCCAAGCTTCCGATTTTACCGCGACAAATTTAATATACTGGTTAATTATTATTATTTGTTTAATTTTTTCACTCCCCCTCTGAACCTTAATACGATACGAAACCGGGAAATATTTCAGACACGGGAAATAGCAGTAGTATGGCTTAATATTAAACACAATTCTAAAGCTAACATACACAGTTTTAAGCACAAATAATTTTACGTTAGTTCTTTGACAGATTTTTACTTTTGGTTAACTTTTTAACCACTAGTGAAATCGGCCAACACCGAAGGGCGCCAATTCTACAACGAATATTCTTTTTTAGAGGAATTAAGTTGTAGAATAATTTATTTTGGCCACAACTGCAACGCGTCGAGCCCCACGTTGGCAGCGCCAATTCTACAATGAACAACCTTTTTTGAATTTTTTTGAATTGTTCGTTTTAGAATATTTCGGGTCCCACGTTTCGGGACGCCAATTCTACAACGAATCTTCTTTTTAGAAAATTGTTCGTTGGAGAATAAGTTATTTCCACCTACTGGAAGTCTTATAGGCAATCTCACTTTGTTTGGCCTAGGTGAAATAACTATGTGTCGAATATTCAGTTCACTGACTATTCTGACAAAAAACTTTACTTTATACTTCCAGTAATTTATTTTTGATTCTAGCTCAGTAAGAACACACGTTAATAATTTAACTTTTTGTAAACCTCTGAAGAGTGAGTACACTGGAACTAACCTTGTAAATTTCTTATTTGTGCTTGAAATTATTTTATGAAATTCCACTTTATCAATTCTTAATCTAAAATTCATAAACTATTGGGATATTTGAATATTAGGTGTTTTTGTAAATAATAACCTTTTATAAAACAAAATAAAATTTTAATAATTTCCTTTTTCTAATTTTAAACATAAACAAAATTCTTGTATTTAATATTTTTCAAATAAAACCAAATAATAACTTTCTTCTCAAATAAAATAATAACTTTTTAAAACTATAAGGCAGAACTAATCTCTTAATTTATTATAATTTATTTTTATATTTTATTACTCAATTGAATTTAATTTATACTTTAATGAAAATTTGAATTTACGATTTAATGAATTTACTTCTTTAATTAATTACAAATATTTCTTAATCTAACATCCTAAGTAACCCAGTATTTAAAATAAATTTATTTGAATTTACTTCAGGCAATTTAATGGGGACTAACGTATTTTACGCTTCTACCGACCTTTTCACACTTGTCCAGGAGTCGCGACGTTTGTGGTTAAATTCGCGAACGCTGTCCAGTGATGATAAGCTACAGATGTTCTGCGTGCTGATAGAGTTGTCTTGTGGGTGAAGGTGGAGTCCTGTAGGGTTGTCTGGATGTATGATGGATGGCTTCTTAAAGATGGATGTGGTGATGCCGTGTCTGCAATCCCGGTTCGTCTATTCCCTCGTAGCTACAGTTGCATGTCCTAGTGGTCGCCTGGTGGTGTCCTGGAGTCCTGTCTGGAAGCTATACGAATCACTCCATGTATCAGCTGTCCTGTAGGCTATGTTTTTCCTCCAGAAAATCCCAAGTTAGGCCAACTTGTATAGACTAAGTTGCCACTGAAGTTCTTGTAGAGTTAATGCGGTGTCTATTGCTGCATCCCAGATGAAAACCGCAATGACGTATCTTCTTACTTGTTATAAAAATTTAAAGTTTAACGAAGAAAATACTCAGCTTCTAGCACGCTAAAGTATTTTATAAAAAACAAGTATCTGCTCTCGATGCGTCAACTTACATCGTAGAAATATTAAGCAATGCGCGATGCGTTACATTACATCGAAGAAATAATAAGCATCTCGAGTTTCCCCGAGCAATCGTTTATATAATGTTTTTCGGCACTATTTCATTGCCAACCTAAGCTTTCTACCACTGTATTTCAAAAATGCTTTAAAATCCATTTTTCGCCAATTTCAGACTTCTAGTCTACGTAACTTTCCATCCTGAATTTTATTATAATTTTTTAATAATTTTGTAACTTGATTTAGCCTTTGTTTTAATTAATTTTCTATTGTTTCTTTGAGTACGCCCCTTTTCGTAAACTGGTAACCCTGTTCTCCTTCCATCGGTCTCGTCTTTGGACCGCCCCTCCACTGTCTTACGTTCTTATCTGGCTTCCCTCAGTTTTATGCTATGGAAATCCTTTTTCCATGTAACTCCTTCAGGGTTTATCCGATTTTCCTGAACCTGACATCATTTTCCTCAGCTCGTTGTTACCTTTCCACACGAACTTGAGTGACGTTCGTACGACTCTTGGTTCGCGTACACGACCCGCGCGCGTTTTTCCGCGGCGATTCTTCCCGGAAAAGTCTTAAATTTACACTTCTTTCGGTTTTTCTTTTTCCACTTTTCTTGTCCGTTGGTTTTCATTCACTAGCCGGATTTTCATCTCATTTCTGCTTCTGGTTGTCTTGCTGTGAGGTTAGGGACTTCAACGATTTTTCACAAACTGGAGTTTTACTTTACTCCCGAAACATATTTCAAATACTGGATTATTTTTACATAACTACTTCATTTACATTCTATTTACTATTTTGAATTGTTAAAAGTTTGAGTTTAAATTTCCAATTAGCTGTAAAGGTGCAAATTCTATCACCTTTTTCCTTTCATACATTTTCTAGTTTTTCTTTTACATTATAAATTACATTTATCAACACTAAAACTTGTTTTAGTTAGAATTTAAAAAACTTTATTTTTAGCCTACTTTTTTATCCTTTAAACTTTATGAATTACCATTAACTTTTTTATATGACAAAATTTCGCTAAAACTTACACCTTTATTTTAGGCCTTTTTAAGAAAAGCCTAAAAACCCTTTTCTTTTTTAAATTAGAGGAATTTTGAAAATTTTCTCATTCTTTGAAAGCTCGTATCTTACGTAACTTTATGATTTTTTAATATCTAATCTTGCAGTAAATACACCCGCGGTTAGCGTAATGCATTTCCCGAAGATTAAATTTTTTTATTCAAATCTTGGATTTTGGCTTCCCGTAGGAATCTTTTAGGTAATTTTTATAAGTTCCCAATCCTTTTCAGACAGGCAGGGTCCAAAAGTTTAATTCTACCCGATAACAGACCGCCCGCGTATACATGCTGATCTCGTGACCTACATTTGGCTTCAACTCACGGCAAGTCCGTATTATTCAAACTTACAAAATTAATTGCAAATTTAAACTCAAGACCTACAACGAGTTTTGTCCGTTGTAATATATAATCGAAACCCACTCTTTCACTGATCTAAATATCTTTAAACTAGTAAAGCCCTGTAAAATCATGTGCAGATTAATTTACATGAGAAAAATATAAGTTTAAAATATTAAGTTTTACGTGTTATAGAACGTGTTGTAGGCCTAATCTAAATGACTTGTTTTGAGATTAAAAATCGTTGAAATAGTTTATTTCATCACTGTGACCGAAAGTGACGCTTTTCGATAGGCTACGAGCTCAGGAAAATGAGCGAGGATCGAAAAGCCACTTTTGGCCCGTGTGATGAACGATACTTTTCTTCACACTGTGATTAATACATTAATAATAAATTTAATATTTTTTTCAAAATAACCTATCTATCGTTTTTCAGTAACAATCCTGAAGTACAATGACAACATAGTTTACGTTAACAGCACTAACTAAATTATTGAGATTAGCTGATTGTAATATCAACAGCGATACAAATAAATACCTCCCTTAATTCTAAGAATTTACAGGCCTAGGCATTGATTTTTAAGGAAATGTTTACTTGCCTTCGCTGTTTTATTCTGTCCTTATTTTATCGCTTTCAACGGAGAATAACCGCAAACATTACATGGCAACAATACATTGTTTAAGTTAACTAAATTAATTGGAACAGCTGATATCAAATCATCGCTTAATATTAATAGACACAATTTTAATACACTACTACCGATACTTTTACATGAATAAACGTACTGATGTACTTTTTAAAATAATAAGTTATAACTTTATTTATTTTACTTAATACTTGTAAATAGTATCAAAATGAAGTTTTCATTGTTACTCATGCTTGTTTCTTTGTTAAAATCGTTATTATATCTAATAAATTAACAAGACGACATTTCAAATCATAATTAATATAGATAACGCTACTGGTGTTATAATTTATATAACTAATTTAGACCTAGACCGGCAAAACGATATTTTCAAAACTCAAAGCTGATCCTGAAAGTGACTATTTTCGATATAGTGTCATGAAAATGTATATTTTTGTTGTTTACTTTGTTCTTTAGAAGAAACTACTAAAGTAAACAAACAAGACAAACAAACAACAAAATATATCTAACTGGTCATATGCCGTTAGGGATTTTCAACATGGTAAATGAACGGAGCCTATAATCAAACATTTTACTCAAAGGGCAACAATAAATTTGGGAAAACCAAACAAAAGAGCATACAGTTTAATCACAGGCCTACTTAAATCAACGATTTTAAACCCAAATATTTTAAATATAGTTAGTTAGGCAAAACTATATTTTTGTTCACTTTAAAATTCACTTAAGGTTTCGACACTAGGCCTATATTTGTAAATTAACAGAAGCTCACACTTTTATTTATGATTCTAATAATTAAAATAGAAATCAAACCATAGCTCAAGATAGTGTTATTTTAAAATATACTTTTATGTTTGTAGGCCTAAGTTGTTTTTTTAGGCTGACAAGGGTGAATTAAATAAACGGTACCAAAAACTGGCACATACTTTCTCACAAACATATTTAAATTATTAAACAGATTCACAGTGACTTCATAATTGCAGGAGGGGTAGGAGAGATGATTTTAAACTAGGAGATTAACTAATAAATATTATTATTATTAGCTAGAGATAATAATATATTTGATCGATTTCGAACAAATTTGCACCAATCACGTCAATTACGCCTGTATAGATGCACAAAAACGTTTTAGAAAAATTTTGAAAAACAACCTCCTTTATGACCAAAATACCCCCAAAAATCAGTTATTATCATTATTATTAGCTAAACGAGAATTTTTAGAAAGATGCCGTTTTTTGCATATAGGCTACATATAGGTTACAAATAAGCCAAATTTTATCAAAATCGTTAGAGCCGTTTTTTTATAAAATAATAATAACTGATTTTTGGGGTTTTTTTGACAAAAAGTGGGATGTTTTTCAAAAAGTTTCAAACCCGTTTTTCGTGCATCTATACAGGCCTACTTGACATGTTTGGTGCATTTTTTTTTAAATCGATCGAATAGTTTTCGCTCTAGCTTTGTATACATACAGACATACATACAACCATACAAAAAACAGAAATACATACATACAAACATACATACATACAGACATACATACATACAGACATACATACACACAGACATACATACAGACATACATACATAAATTTTGTAAAATCAACGTTTTTGGACTCAGTGGATCCCAAAACGGATATTTCAACAAAAATCTCAACATCGATTTTTTTTGCGATCACTATACTTTCTCTATACTATAGTGTAGTGAGAAAGTGAAATGAATGAACAAAAATAGTTGTAAATAAACGGTACCAGATAACTGCCACATACTTTCTCCCAGTTGAAACAGTATACCTTCCCAAGAGTAGCATAGGAGGTGGTTATTTAGAATTGCATAATGTTACCATGGAAAATATTAGATGCATGTAACACACATCCATATTATATTATATTAGCCTATGATATTATATTATGATATTATATTATTATTTAAACTATTCAATCGATTTCGAACAAATTTGCACCAAACATGTCAATTAGGCCTGTATAGATGCACGAAAAAAAGTTTTAAACAATTTTGAAAAACAACCCCCTTTTTGCCCAAAAAACCCCAAAATTCAGTTATTATTATTATTACCTAAGCGAGAATTTTTAGAAAGATGCTGTTTTTTGCATATGGGGGCTTTTTGCATTTTACATTAAGGGCTACAAATAAGCCAAATTTTATCAAAATCGTTAGAGCCGTTTTTGAGAAATTTTTTATTTTTCTGGTTTTTTGGCCATTTTTGGGGGGTAAAATCCCTTAAAAATCAAAAATTTGAAAAAATTGGAAAAAACGCCTGGAGATATTCTAGAACTGCACCTACGGGCCAAATTCCATCAAAATCGGACCGTTGGTATGGTCTCCAGCTCTGTACACATCCTAACAGACACATAGACACACGGACAGACATCACCAAAAAAACACATTCTTGGGTTCAGGGAGCACCAAAACAAATAATTCCACTAAAAATATTTTCGGATTCAGGGAGCACCAACACAGATAATTCCACTAAACATTTTTGGGGTTCAGGAAGCACCAAAACAGATAATTCCATTAAAAATTCAAATTCGAAAATTTGGACGAAAACAATACTTTCTCCATACACTACGTATATTTTGGAAAAAATAAAATATATGCATTTTCAACGATTTTTATTTAGCCTAAATTCGTTTTATAATTCATGTAAAAAAACAACCAACATACAGACATTACGAACATACAGTCATTTGTTTTGACTGAAGTAATAAACTTGTAATCATAACCTCAAAGTAAAATCTAGCCTATGTTTTGTTAAATTATTACGGATGATGAGCGAAATCAGCTGTTATATGTCTGAAGTAGGGTTCAGTTTTGACTGCTCAATAACGTAACGTATGACTTTAAAATTATAATTATTTTACACAAAATGCGCAGACCCTGGGCCACGTTTTCCGTTTTACCAGAGGGACAGTTTTTGACGGGCGGGAGAATTTGAGGTGCAAAAGAAATAGGACAAACAAATTTTAGGGACGGGAAAATAAGTTTTTTAAACGTACGGTAATTATTTGATTTAAAAAAAAAATATATATCAAATCCGACAATTTAAAGCACAACAGCTGATAGACGTGTAATATCCCAGCGCTTGCCGTAAGAGAAAACACATAACCTGTTGCAGGTTAATTGACCTCAGTTGTAAGGTGAGGGAAAGGTGAAGGGGATAGAGTGTCTGGGGTACTATTTTTAAGGGTGTTTAGTATGAATAAAAATAAATAACTTCTATGACTTTGTTCTTGAGAACAATTGCATAAAACAAACTAGTTTATTTACCAAAAATATTTTGATTTATTTATTTCTATTTGTTGTAAAAATGAAATCTGTTAGCGTAGACTGCCATGGACAGAGTCAAGGGAAAATTATAGTTTACTTCAGGCTGTGCACTTAAAAATATTTGACCTAAAAGCAAAAACTTTAGAAATAGATTTAAAACTCGTATAACAAAATACAGCATAATTTAACTCATGTTTTAATATACTGCAATAACCATTTATTAATTAAATAAGAAAAAGACAAACAGCCTGTGACTTTAATAAACCTTAATACACATTTGCGTAATGTGCTGTTTTAAATTGATCAAAAATAAGCCTGGTTTTTTAAAAGGGGAGGGTGCTGCAAAAGGAGGAGGTTGCTTAAAAGTATCTGTCTAGAGCACCAGCTACCTGAATTCGGACCTGAGCGTGCGCATGTGCTATATTATTTTGTTACTCACGTACGTACAGATCCCGCTCCCTCTATAAAATTTTATAAACAATAAAAATAACAATTTTATTGATATAACTCTGAGCTTTATTTCGATGATTTATAAAGCTATGGTTGTTTCTACGGTGTTTCTAAGATGTGATAAACAAAATATACTTCGTGTAGCCAGTGAAAATCCAAATTGGTATTTTGTATGTGTTTGGCTATGCGCTCACTTGAGGAAAGTGACTTCAATAAAGTAAAACATTTATTTGTAAACAGTAAAAATAACAAATTTATTCATTTAATTTCGTGTACAGGTTTGTAATTTTTCGAAGATAATCATGGGTGGTAAAGCTGAAGAAGGTGCGTAGTTTTAGTCTGCTCTAAATGTGGTCCTAGTGTGTGGGAAGTCCATACTCAGTTGGGGGTGGAGCAGGCGCAGGGACTGGTGCGGGGTATTTGGGTGCATCGGCAAATCCAACGGGTCCAGCTCCTGCAGCTGCGAAACCTTGTATTGGAGCTTCAGGCTTTGCAACTACGACGGCCAAGAGAAGGCAGGCGATGAAGATTGACTGGAAAAAGAAGAAACTTGTAAATGAATAGATTTGTAAGTGAGTTTTATTATTAGACACAGTTATAGAAAGAAATTTAATTTTTTATAAAATAATTATTTCAAGAAATTAATTAAGTC
>JAGFPH010026745.1:0-10298 GCA_018207615.1 Philaenus spumarius
ATAAACTTTGTTTAAGTGACCAGAGTACTGATTGACTTATGTTAACAATAGCTGAACATTGGCCGAAACAACCGTAGTATAAATTAAATCTAGATTAGCTGACGTAAAGGTTATTAGAATTTAACTGGAAGCATATAAGTAAAACGAAGAATAACTGATAAATGTATCAAAATGTATGATATACAGGATGATACGACAATGTCTCGGTAACTCATTCTATAGCTAAAAATAAGACAAAAGTTCGTATAAACATAGGCCCGAAAACGCTTCGTTTTCCAGATATCCGCCATTTTGTTTTTGTTTTACAAAATAATTCCTATCTAGATAAATGTTTGGCTGATTGAGTTCAAACTTGGCAAGAAGTTTAACCTAACAACGATCTAGCTAAAGAAAATTAAGCGATTATATCCAATCATGCGTTACAAAATGGCGGCTGATTGAAAATTTCAAACCTAAATTACTAAAAACCCGTACATTATAACAAAAAATTTCAACAAATTTTTTTAGCCCTCTTGATTCCCTATCGGATGGTCTCACTGTCAAAACAATCGGATGAAGGACAATAGTTAAGTTATGTGTAATAATTGGTTTGTTCAACCCGGCATCCTATACCAACATAGTAAACACCACAATATCGTATGTGCATACGGTGTTATTATCTTTAACTTAGCTATTACCCCTCATCCGATTGTTTTGACAGTTACGCCATCTAAAAGGGAATAAAAAATTTAGTCGCTTTTGTTAAAATGTACGGTTTTTGAGTAATTTAGGTTTGAAATCTTCAAACATCCGCCATTTTGAAACGCATGTGTGGGTATAATCGCTTATTTTTCTTGAAATATATTATCGTTAGATAAAACTTCATACCAAGTTTGAACTCAATCAGTCAAACATTTCTCTAGATGTGAATTATTTTGTAAAAAAATATCTATAGAAAACGATATTTTCGGCCTATGTTTATATGAACTTTTTTTCTTATTTTTAGCTATAGAATGAGCTACCGAGACAATGCCGTATAGTTCTGAATCACCCTGTATAAAATTAATCACAAAATTATAAAGATCAAACGTAAAACATATTGGATTGAAATTGCATTTATTTTGTATACATTATTTACGTTTACGTAATGAAACATTGTTGATACTGTTCAGTTGGTCCTTCTTTGTGACACAAAATTAGTTTAGTTTACTATTTTATAATCAGGTTTTCCTTATTGTTTCTAAATGTTTTAAATTTATATTAATTAAACTAATGAAGTTGGGAGGATAGCCCACCTAAACCGATAGCCAGTAAAGTAACTAGACAACCATGAACAAGGTAATAACCGCACTACCTGCTCCCCACTTGTAAGTAATAAGTAATAATATTCCCAAGTGAAAAAACCTTTTTACATAATACGAAACATATTTCTTGTATATGCCTGATCGAGTTTGGTAAGTTTCATTAGGCACATAACTTAACATGCTTCGTCTTCACGCCTCGGCCTTGGGATATAAGGCTTAAATTCGATTCAGATCTTCCCTGTAAGAAATAGTTCTAAGTAAAGAAAATTAATACTTTCATTGTATTATATTAAAGGAATATAATTGAAAGATATTTAATTTCATATTATAAATTTAAATTTGTTCCGCTATCTGAATAGTATGTTTTTTCCTTCAATTATGTACACTCAGTAGCACTTTAATCAAAAGATTTTCTTCGCGAAAAGTTTAAATTGGATTCTTCTAAATGCAAGATGAGACATATTTAGATAACATTTTCACTTTACGATGACTGTATATCCCTGACTGTCGGTCATAAAACAACGTTAGAAGAAACACAAACATTCCAGACTAAAAACCTACAAAGTACAAAGAATATAATATAAGAACAACAGTTTTAAAATGAAAATTCATCGCTACGTATACCTAAAGACAATTTACTTAATCAGAAACTACAATGAAGACGGAAAGATAACAAAACAAGTGCACAGAGTAGAAGAATTTGCAATAGAAAAAGTCCAAAGCGGACGACGCAAACTGGTCAAGGGCAAATTAGATGACGTGACGGTAAAAAAATAAAGAAATAGATTGGAAGAGGAAAGATAGAAGGAAGGCCAGATAAAACAGTTCTGGCGAAAGAACATTTTAATATGTGTCAATCCTTATTGGTCCTAAATGATTTTAAAATATATTAAAACGTCTTTCTAGAACCAACTTACTGTATATCTTATATTGAATCAACATAGCTTCACTAACATTGACAATAATTCAACAAAACAATTCAATATTTTCACGCTTGAAATACACGCTTAGTCTTGTGGTGACTATTGACAAACCCGTTTGTCCTTTTGTGATAGGTGAAGGCAAAAGTGCGGTGCATTTTGAATAAAAGAAATTTAATGGTTATACCATAGTTTAATATGATGTTAACATTTCCAAAGTGAAGCGTACTCGTAAGTTTGAAAGTTGTTGGATACATAATAACACTTTTAAGTTTCTATAATTTTATAAAGGAACTAACTTCCGAAGTATAAAAACTGTGTAATTAATTATAGTCACGTATACTGTTTACGGTCTTGGACACTTTTAATTAGAAATGACGTCCCGATTTATCGAGTCAACTTAAATTAATTCACTTCTTCCTGGAATTCAGATAGCTAAATATGCTTAAATTAAAAAACCTTATTGATGTACCTACAAACAATAAATACTATTCGGTATCCACTGCAATGCAGAAGCGAACACAAAGATATTAAAGCTATCTAGATGCCAGGATTCAGTGGATCGAATGCGATAAGATGCAAGATAAGGATCATCCATTCACTTCCAACAGATGTTTGAGCAAACTAATAACACTAAATCTGAAACTGGTCCAAGAAAAACCATCGAGGTAATAGAGAAGAAGACAGATGTAGTCAACAAAAGATACGAGGAGAAAAATATTGCTGGTCTTAAAATGAAAGACCAGACTGAGCACGTTGCTTTTTGTGAAGTGTGTACCTACGATGGCCTACATTGAGTGTGGAAAAGTATTAGGAAATAGCCCATCCTGATCTTTTGAATTATACCAAGAAGACATGTAGATCATTAGTAGACAGTATTCGTTCAAATATTTTAGGTCTGAAAAAAGCAAAAATTAAAATTTTTAACGTCCAAAATCCTTATAAAAAATTTCAATTTTGGATGTTGCCGAAGTTCTTATGTAAATTTTTACACATCCCTTAACAATATCTCCAACGGTAATTGAAAAATATTTTTTTCTAAATGTCTGTTTTTGAATTGTTGACTAGGTGCATGAATAGTATATACGTTGCGTGAGTGCGAGAGAGACGCAGCTCTCGGGCGGCAACCGTAAAACTATCTCTCTCTCTCTCTCTCTCTCTCTCTCGTACTCACGCGAGTAGGCCTATACAGTACACATGCACCTAGTTAACAATTGAATAACAAACCTTTAGAACAACATGTTTCCGATAACTCTTCGAGATATTGTTAAGGGACATCTAAAAATTGCCCAAATTTGGCAACATCAAAAATTAAAAATTTGTATATGGTTTTTGGAACTTGAAAATTGTCAATTTTGCTTTTGTCACACATAATATTTTGTATCATGTAATTTTTAATTTTAGAGAAAAATAGCAAAATACGTTTTTCGTTTAGAATTACCGAAGCAACACACAGTAATTTTTTCGTGGGAAAAAATCAATATTCCAACTTTGTTTTCAACAATTTTTTTACCACGGTTGCCGCTTGGCAAGATTTGAATATGTTATAAGGGACTTTTTTGCATAGATTTAGCAAAAATGTTATAAGAAAAAATTTTCTATAAGGGCGAAAATGGGCTCTGGACTATAAGGCATAAAATAATGTCATTAGCTATACCACCAACTTGACTCTTTATTGTATACAACAATTCCAGTCTTTCAAGCAAAAACTATGGCCCTACTGAGCATGTGTCAGTAGATCTCCGCTACCTCTGTCATAATCAATCATCATTTCCGTGGGAATATCAGAGTATACTATAATATGTTTTCATTGGCTTCACCACGCCGGTTTGTGATTGAAGTAAGCAGGGGCTGAGCCCTCTAGTAATAACTTATATAGTGATAAGATAAACTTATACAATTAATTGACCTACGCATCAACCGTCGTAACTGTATTTAATTGACCGAGCGTAAGCATCGTTCGTACTCGACCGTTCGGCATTTCGTCTGTGTGTCTGTCTCACGACTACGGCCAAACGCCTTGACCGATTTTGATGATTTTTTGCATGAATGTTCCTTATTCCTAGGCCGAGCGATGTATACATACGGGTTTTTTTTTCATTTTTCATTTTTAACCCCTTAAATAAAATAAAAATGGCGGCCGGACCGTTTCTCTCAGTGTAAGCTTTTTTCCAAAGCCAGTTTGTGGCTTAACAGTAAGTCGTATTTAAAAACTAATAACATTTTATCAATAGAAAATTAAATTTTAAACAAAATTGTATTCTTGATTTTTTTTCAGTATCTATAACGGTAAGCTCACAAAATGGCCGTAAACTTCGAATTTGTTAAAAATCGTCCAAGTTTTTGTATTTCAACCATGTTTTTATACGTTTATTCTAAACCAATTGAAAAGTTTACCATAGCTTTTTTGTAGATAAAGGTTTATATAATACATATATGCCAGTAAAAAGATTATTGAAGTAAAATTAAGAAATTTATTAGCTCAAGAAACAATCACGTTCAGTAACGAAAGGAAAATGTTTAACTTTAGGCCTACATAAAAAGTAGTAACAATTATTGTAATTTTTTTCATAAATGTAAAAAAGTTTCGTAAATAGAATTGTATAGAAATATTTATCAATTTTAAATTTCTTATTTTGAAAACACAAGTTTTTATGTTTTTACTACAAGACTGCTAACAAAACTAGGCCTGTTTTAAATAGTAATTTAGGAATATATCATTTGCCCAAAAGAAAGTGATGATACACTTTCCTTTCATTTGATTTATAAGAAAGCGTAGAGGATAAATCACAGAATTGAACTGTATACCTGTAAATTATCATTGTAAATTTCATAAAAGTATTTGACTTAGCTTTACTTGAATTACAAAATGAGATGAAACCTCGCGGCGATAAAGGACATACAAAAAATGACCGTAGGACACCGTGGGAAGTGTTGCTACATGGGTTGAGATCACTATCACGACGTTTTAACATCGTTTGTTTTCATTATTTCTAATATTGGAATATGATATGGAACTTAAGTTAACTTATGATACATTGTTAAGTTTGAGTTATTTAATTAAGTATGTAAATATTTAATTGTATGTTGTCCCTCTATAACGCGATATTTTTAGCTATCTTACGCATTATTAACCAAAGAAAACACAATGCCTCTAAAAGAAAATCTTTAGCAGTTAAAGCTCAAGAAAAGAAATAAACACGGGAACTAGAAATCCCGGGAATCGCGGGAATTGTAAATAATGTTTCACTGGCTAAACCTTGTGCTTACTTCCTTACTGGGCCACTATTTTTAACCTAAGCTCAAAACCACATTTGTTATTTCAACGAGCGAGGTCTACTGTTCACAGAACTACTAGTAGTAAATTTAACATTTAATAAGACAATAAGCATTCCTATAGCCGCAGTGTTTTACGTGGACTGTTATTTACAACCATATTATATTGTCGTACAGTTGTAATTAAACTTCACTTGTTGTAAGAGTAATTTGATATTGCAATTAAAACATACACTATTATGCAGTGATAACCAATTAACACTGTCATTAATGCTATTACTGCCGCGATAGTTTTGTTTTATTGTTGTCTTCTGAGGCGAGTCATTTGACAGTCAAAGTGAAACTTCTGTGGACTGAGTGACTGTTTAGACTCATATAAAGGAATGGTAAAATCCTTCTCTTGAAAGTAAAAAATGCTGGGAAAACTATTTTCCAACTCTAATCGACGGAGAAGAATAAACAAATCCATGGATAGAACAAAACCTAGACTATCGAACAAGTTTTCATTACAGCAGAAAGATCAAAACCACTGTTTTAAACAGATTACTATTACAAAACTCAATACATAACTAACTGTGGAGCTCGTACACGGTCGACTCGAATGACATAATCATACGTACTCGGCATAAGGCTTGATAATTACCAAATGACGTTGGACGAATAAAATCCTCTTTGTTTACAAAACAAACATGAAAGCTTTCTGGAAAATAATGAGAAATCTTTAATAACATGTGATTAACCAAGTACAGCGATTGCAAATGCAAAACTATAGTATTATGTCCGAATAGGAATGTAAGGATACAATGGTAGTATGCTATTGTTTTGCCGTTAGAGATAGAAATAACGGGGGAATCAGAGGTAATTAAACTGAGATATTTCGATAGCCTATGTATTATATTTTTGTATTACCTTTTTCTAAATAGTTTTTTAATAACAATATAACTTATTCTGCTCGATAAATTACGGTAATACATTTCAATTAAAAAGTTTTTAAAAGTACTTTTGAATTATTCATGTTGATTCTTCAATAAGTACAGAATTCGTAAGAAATCTTCGAAGTTTTCTACAAAATAAACAACTGTCTAATTTAGTTATTAAGGGTATTGAAACTTTAAAAGAAATAATGCAAAGTTGTAAGTTGGGTAAATGACACATCCACACAAACATAATATAAATATGTATAGACAAACAACTAAGTAAACCAAAGATAATATTCGAAGACTTGTTTTTAAACAATTTAGTTTTATGTGATTCGGAATAGCTCATAATATTAGAATACACGTTAATTTACCTCTTTTTTAAACATATTTTTAATGGCTTACATGTACTGTGTCTTTAATTAATATAAATATTTTAGATATTGTCTCTTAAATCCATTATATTCGTTCCATCATTCGAAATGTTATTAGGCCTACTTTATTACCGTTTATTGTCAATTAGACGTCGCGACGCGAAGGAACTAAGGTACGTAGATGAGTCAATAATATCTAGGAGCGAGAAAGGAGACTAAAAACCTATATTCCTGAGAAAGTTTAATAACTCATAGCTTTTAAGTTCACTTAATGGTATAATGGGATTAAAAAAGGTTTATATTAATGCATGGTTCTAGTCACTAGTAAAAATCGAATAAAAGTATGTGTACAGATCTTCTGAAATAAGTATAAGATTTTTTTTCACTATTGAATATTAAAATTTGTTTTCTTAAACAAAATAAATAAGGAAAAGCCATTACTCATTCAATTCTGACATGCATTTCATATTTCTCGTTATGCATATTTTTGTACTATGTAATGATTATATGCATTTAAAATGCAATTGTGTGGAAGAAACTATCGAACACTACAATAAATTGCTTTACATGTTGTGTATCGTTATATTTATATATTCAGTAAAGCGACAATATGTTGTGCAATCGTTGTCTGTTATTATTACTGTTATTGCTAGATGTCTGTGATTCGTATTTTCAGAAATAGCTTGAAAATTTTACTAGCCGTTATTAAATTGTTCTAACTAATAACGCAATACTGTCCAGCCAAGGAAAAATATTTACACGCTTTTTGATTAAGAGAGGTACTAAATGTAAGGCTCATAGAAGTCTGCAGAAGAGATGTGGAATGTTTTTGGATAAGCATTTAAAGATAAATTGTCCTAGTCAGTTTTCCTTATACAGGAAACAATTAGGGAAACTAAAATAGTAAGTAAAACTTCTGTAAGTAAATCATTATTTTGCCCTGCCCTCCTCCAAGTTCTCTTAGGAGGACGGTAAAATCTGTGATAATCTTAAACTCCTGTCGAACGACATTCTTACCAGTTGTACTTGTAACAATCACATACAAAATAAAAATAACTAGCACATAACTACACAGTAATAAAGTTTAAAATAAATAACAACCTGTAATATAAAATAACTTAAATTTTAAAAAAATAACGCATAATAGGAAATAAAATATTTGACAACCTCTAGGGCAAACCCGTTTTGAGGTTTAAGAAGCAAATTAGAATTAATTTATTTAAAAAAGAATAAAAAATTGATAAGGGAGCAGTTAAATTTACAATAAACAATAAAAACATATGAGCAAAACAAACTAGCGTAAACAAAATGTAAGACATATTAACACACGGGAATACAAACAAACATACCAAACTAATCAAAAGTTTTAAAAGTAGGCCTACATTATATTCGTATCCTATTACTTTAAATGAGTAATTCTTGTATCTATCTTGTATACCTTTGTACAGTATCTACCTTTGTATCTGTCGCGGATCTCGAAAACGGCTCTAACGAATTCAAATACATTTTTTATTTAGGTGTAGTTTTTATTTTTAAGTACACCCATATAGTTGTATTTCGTATAAAAACGCAATTTTTTGAGAAAATCTAATTTAAAAGTTGAAAAATTTTAACATAGGGTCTTATGGGTTGCCATGTTTGTTACAAAATAACAACGAAATAGTAAATAAAGCGATCAAAACAGCTGTTTAAAAACAAGCCAATTTATACTGTTTTATCAGCTGTTCATTGGATAGTTTTTAATTACTGTTAAAAAACAAGCTAATTTATACTGGTTTAGCACGTTGGAATTAGAATAAATTGGGCCTGATTTAACAATTTATTTTGTCAAAAAAAAAGGTAAACTTGGCAAAGATGGATAAATTCTAATAGTCAATTTTGTAATATAGGCCTTTCTCATTTCTGAAAGTAATAGTTAATCCTGCAATAATTTTTACTATATTTAGGCCGGGTTTCAAAACTTTAGACAGAAGGTAGTAGAACTAGAACTAAAATCGTAATGAAAGCCTCTCACGTTTCTAAAGCATGTATTCGTGGTTATAATTAATCTTGTAATTACTGTTAATATATTTAAGCCTGGTTTCATAATTTTACAAACCTATGTACAAACGAGCCAAAGATTAACGAGACCTTTAGCGAATTTTCCAACTGCGAGTGAAGTGAAGCAGCCATCTGAGGCCGAAGACCGAGGCGTGGTTGGGACGCGGAGCGTCCAGGGGCAGAGCCCCTAGTAAAAGATTATATATGCAATGAAAGGTATAACAATAATTACATAAAAAGTTATATATAAAAAAGTACTTAACATTTTACTGTATCTAAATTTTAATTACACAATAAACTTTCATACACTTTTCCACTCACGAACTCAAACTACTTCCAAATTCTAAAGGAAATGCATTAGCTGTCTTCAGGTCTGTTGACAACAGTCAATGTCGACCTTGTTCCTTTCCCATTAAACCAAGATAATAACATGCAAACTTATGTTTAAAACCACGTGTGTGAGCAAGAGTTGATAACATACGTATTGTGGAATTTTGACATTTCATAAACAAATTAATAACCCTATAGATAAAGAAGTTACAAGTATTTTGTAAACCTGTAACCCTTACTCCGTACTTCAATGCATGTTTACTCTGACTGTGCTATTACAAACTTATACATCAAACGTATTTTTTACCTAAATATCGTAGTTGACTAATGATCAAAGGAACAGATAACTAGTCATATCTTATTAGTATTAAAGCGGGACAACCACTGATAGCTTTTCTTCCGCCCTCTTACACAAGCATCTGGCTATGTGTTATGGTGTGTAAGCAATACGTTTAAGGGTTAACACTTTCAAGTAATAATACATTAAAAGAATATGTTTTTACCACCACTAATATTTGCTATACGAAGAACTGTTTTTACTTGCTTTATAATAAATACAAACTTGTAAAGAAATTGATTATTCCAGTAATCCACACTATAATAAGTCCTTTGCCCTACGTATTCGAGTTCTTTTACACGTCTCTAGATTACATTAAATTTCATCAGGTAGGTGTCCCTTAAAACAAAAATGTGTCCGAATATTTTTGGGTTTATTCAGTAGTTTATTCAATATTCAAAAATTATTTAAACGCTATTGAACAACATGGGAATATAAAATATCTCTAATTTTAAGGTCGCATTTTACATAACTAAGCATACAAGGAAACAGCTGTCAACAATAAATCCCTATTCAAACATATAACAGTTTATTTCGTCTACAGCTCCAACAACAAAGACACAATTTTGTGTAACACACTTACGGTTAGTTTCAACTTATAGGTTAGAATTTATGTAGTTATTTTAAGAGGTGAGGATATAATAGAGATTATAATACACGTTTATGACAGCTTTACTAAACACAAAGACAAGATTACACTATAAGGATATGTTTACAACTTCGATCCGAAACAAATGCTTAAAACCTTAAAGGGTCCATCAAGTTTATACAATATTTTTGTTTTACATTATCTGTGTGCATTCCATGACAATGCAAAATCA
>JAGFPH010026749.1:0-10297 GCA_018207615.1 Philaenus spumarius
TCTTTTCAAGTTACAACTTTCAAGAAAAGAAACACACACAAAGCAAACGGTTTTATTTAATAGAAAAAGCGAAGCGGGGCGGAACGGTAATTCTGCAACAGTTTAGCGAAAGTTTGCTCTGTTGGAGGAAAGTCGGCGTGGTCTGTTTCAAATGTAAATTACTGAAATATGAAAACGCTTTTCAGAATAAATATGTAACAGGATTTTTTGTTTAATATTTTATAGAGTTTTAAAGTTGTGAAAATAAATATAAAACTTATTTCCCGGTGTTTAAATCTCCGCTTGACGCGTTCGCTGCTACGCAAATTTCGTATTTCCTATGCTGGGAGCTGGCCTTTTATTCTTTATATTTATAGCCTAAAGGAGTAGAAATTACTTTATTTTTATTCTAGAACTTTTCTACGTAATAATTACTAATATTTTAAAGCGGGCGCACGTTTTTAAAATAGCACTAATGCGTGTGTTCCATAGTCTAGGGTTAAAATTGGCGTGCGAAGCACGCAATGCACTGTGTATTGAAAATACTCCAAATATGGGGATTGGCGTTCGAAGCAAGCAATGCATTTGGAATTAAAAATACTCCCAATACGGGTGTTGGCGTCCGAAGCACGCAATGCATTGTGTACAGAAAATACTCCCAATACGGGAATTGGCGTGCCAAGCACGCAATGCATTGTGTATTGAAAGTACTTCTAATACGGGGGTTGGCGTGCGAAGCACGCAATGCACTGTACATTGAAAGTTCTTCTAACATGTGGGTTCGCATGCGAAGCACGCAATTCATTGTGTATTGAAAACACTACAAATACGAATGTTCGCGTGCGAAGCACGCAATGCATTTTGCATTGAAAATATTCCCAAAACGGGAGTTGGCGTGAGAAGCATGCTATGCATTGTGTATTGAAAATACTCCTAAAACGGGGGTTGGCGTGCGAAGCACGCAATGTATTAGGTATTGAAAGTACTCCCAATACGGGGGTTGGCGTGCGAAGCACTCAATGCATTGGGTATGTAAAATACTCCCAATACGGGGGTTGGCGTGAGAAGCATGCTATGCATTGTGTACTGAAAATACTCTTAATACGGAGGTTAGCGTGCAATGCACTGTGCGTCGGCCGCTTCTCATAGCGTTCAGTGTCAAGCTCACATGTGAAAATTGAAAATATTGAAAATTATTGTGAATATTGAAAATACCCCAAATATGGGGATTGGCGTGCGAGGCACGCAATGCATTTTGATTTAAAAATACAACCAATACGGGTGTTGGCGTGCGAAGCACACAATGCACTGTGTATTGAAAACACTAGCAATACAGGGGTTGTCGGGCGAAGCACGCAATGCATTGCGTATTGAAAGTACCTCTAATTTGGTGGTTGGCGTGCAATTCATTGTGCGTCGGCCGCTTCTCATAGCGTTCAGTGTCAAGCTCACATGTGCGTCCTTATCAGTTTAAGGTTTCTTTTATTATGGGGTAGAAGTTGTTGTGCCTCCTATACGGGGACCTGATTGTTTGCGCCTGCTTTTCAAACTGCACTCATTTAATATTTAATCTCATGTATTTTTTGAAGAAAGATTGTACCAAGTTTGCACAGAAATAAACATCACAGACATTGTCAAGGCACCCGGTTAAAGTATATTAGGGATTATAGTATAAATACATTTACCCCGAATGGTACACACATCTCGAGTGACTGGCAAATTAATTAGAAAATGAAATACGTTGAGATTTTGCCGTGTATTTTTTGAACGTTGGGCTCGGAGTATTCGTGTATTTGTTGTCGGGGAAATTACTCGTGAGCTGTGGGGATTGTACCATTGTGGCTCCGTTATAATAGTGTGGAGTCGAGAATGTAATGTAAATATAGTCGTGTATGGAACGTTTTGTTTAAATAGGGTAGAATGTGCGGTCTTTTAGTACGTTGCTTATGGAAGGGCATCTTATGAAATCGTTTTTACATCGTCTGGTGTTTAGTTTCAGCTATGTGCGTACGACATTTAAATTTGCAGAAAGCTCCAATGTGGTGTTGGTAGGTAACAAAATTCGTCCCGGTGTGTTACTGCTATCAAGTGACTCGACTGGAGATCATGTTTTTACATCTAACATACTAAATGAGAAAAACGCGTCAATTAAGGATTTAATTTTACAATTCGACGTTCTACGACTGAACTACTTATTGTTTTAATTTGACTGTTGTCAAATAAGAAGAAGAGCAATAAATATTTGACAATAAATAAGTCGATTGCCGATAAAACGTTGACGGTGGCGCGATAAAGTTTTACAAGGTTTTCAAATCGTAGGAATGAATTCGATACTAACCGGTCGATAAACATTTGTCTCGATTGATGTGCTATTAATGGGTTTGAAAGCATTTGCTTGGTGAAATATTTCTGTAAACAAATTATCCATAACAATAAAGCCATCGTAAATGAATCGTATAACGCGAGTGCCCGACTATTATTTTTAGGCGCAAGCGGAAGACCGAGAGGCTTCTTGTCTAGTATACTTCGTCGGATACAGCACGACCTCAAGAATTTGGGCAATTAGTTACGCCGTCCGTTGGAGAGGAAGGGATACCACGCACAGACAGTATATTTATTGGAATATTTTATTTGCTTCCAGATCGAAGTATTGCTTCCAGAGCACGGCAACAGACTGAGCCTCTCTGATCTCCCACCGCTCGAATCAACTCCAAGTCATCTCAAGGTCGGGTTATGCTAGACCTTCTCTATTACACAAATGGCCTTGAAAAGTCTGTTAAACATATGTTCTTTCAATTTTAGGCACGGGGAGTAACAAAAAATAAGGGACTCACGTTAAAAAAATATTCCTTTAAATGCAAACGCGGGTTGAGTGTTCGAAGACTCTTTAAATCTTTGTTAATGAACATTTTTGGTAAAAGATATTTTAAAATATATGTTTTATTTCAATGTTTCTACTAGGGGATATCCATAGTCACTTCGCTCCCAGCACAGCCTCAGCCTTCCAATTTGGCGACGGTTTCGCTTCGCTCAAAACACACAGTGTATCGGCAAAAAATACACGAGAAAAGAAACCAAATAAGCCAGCATCGAATAATAACATTACTATACCAATTTTTATTACATTCGGCAGAAAAAGAAAAAAATTGTTTCGAAAATTTCTTTTGGGGTTGAAAATGGGAAATGTTTATTTAGTTAAATCTATTAACAGGTTAACATATTTGTTACACTTAATTGTTGGTAGACGTTTAGGTGGGTGTGTTGATATGTCAACGAGTGAACTCACATATACAGGGTGATTCAGAACTATTCTTCAATCTCTCGGAAGCTCATTCTATAGCTAAACGCTATAGGCCCAAAAAAGCTTCGTTTTCCAGATCCACCATTTTTTTTATTTATTTTTTTTTAATAATTCATATCTAGAGAATGTTTTGACTGATTGAGTTCAAATTGACATGAAGTTTAACCTAACAAAGATATATCTCAAGAAAAATAAGCGATTAAATCCAATCATGTGTTTTAAAATGGCGGCTATTTGAACAATTCAAACCTAATTACTCAAAAACCGTACATTTTAACAAAAAAATTTCCAGACACCTTTTTTGTAGCCCTTTTGATTTCCTATCGGATGGTGTAACTGTCAAAACAATCGGATGAATAACAATAGATTAGTTATGTATAATAATTGGTTTGTTTAACCCGGCATCCTATAACAACACAGTAAACACAGCAATACTGTATTTGCTGTAATTATCTTTTACTTAGCTGTTATCCTTCCGATTGTTTTGACTGTTACACCATTCCATAGGACATCAATAGGGCTTGACGTTCTTTGTTAAAATTTACGGTTTTTTAACAATTTAGATTTGAAATATTCAAGCATCTGCTATTTTGAAACGCATGATTAGATCGAATTGATTGTTTTACTAGAGGTAGATCATTGTTAGTTTAAACTTCATGCCAAGTTTGAACGCAATCAGTCAAACCGTTCTCTAGATATGAATTATGTTGTAAAAAAAGGTGAATATCTGAAAAGCACAGCGTTTTCGGGCATGTGTTTATATCAACTTTATTATTTTTAGGTACAGCATGAGCTACCAAGACATTGCAGCATAGTTCCGATTAGCCCTGTATAGTAACTGGGTGACACCTAGCAGCACTTGGTGTATGGATAAAAATATGACTTAAAACAATTCATATTCGCTATAAACATTCTACAAACTTAACGGTTTTTATAAATTCGTCCAACATTTCGAGTTGCTGAAATTGAAAAAAATTGTACACTCGGTATTTTGATATCAGTGGTTGAGGGTCGTTGACGACATAGAGGAAATCTGGCTGGCAATATGAATTTTGGTTCCCAGTGGTTCCAGAAAAATGGCGCCACCAGTCACACCTCTGTAGCCTATTACTTCACTTCAAAGAAAGGCATTCTCTTTCAGGAAACACACTTTCACTACTCCCCGACTTTTCACCATCTGACTCTTATGTGTGGTGAATGATGGAGGAAAGCACCTTCCAAAATAAGCCACTGACCATTACGTAGCTTCGTAAAGAAATAACTAGATAAGTTAGAACTATGCAACAACTCCTTTCACCAACATGGTTGAAGATCTTCAACAACACGACGATAGTTGCCTTAACCTTAAAGGAGGGAATACAGAACAAGTGTGTGTTAAAAACTTGATTTTCCAGCTTCGTTTTACTTTGTATATTTGTATAAAATTAAACAATTTCAGTAATGTTTATTTTGGCCCACACTGTATAAGGGATCAACTGTTTGTTTATAGTACGGAACCCTATAAATACAATTCACAGAATACGACTTCCACACAGCAAATCAATACGTTTTCAGAACTGCTAGTACAGCGATGCTCCGCACCATTGACTGCCTCCCACGCATTCTGTTATTGCAACGGAATGCTAATTGAAATCACATTTGTAATGCAGTGTTTTTACATTTGTATCCCATGTATTTCTGTCCCTACTACAGGCGATACTTGAATTGCCCGATTTTTCTTTGTTATTTAGTAATTCATTAAATTATATTTTAGAAATATGTAATTTCCCACTTTATACCAGAATTATCAAAACATTAGTACAATGCCATATTATTTTTGAACCTGTGTAGATAAACATTGAAACTAGTTGAAACCACGTGTGACGTAAATAGCTGCCATTTTAAATAAAATTTGACAATTAATTATAAAATGAACGAAAACAGTGGAGACGGTTGCAATGGAGACGTTTGAAATGGAGATGTTTTCAATGGAGACTTTTTCAATGGTTACTTTACAGTGAATACGTTTGCAATGGAAACTTTTTCAGAAGATACATTTGCAATCTATACGTTTGTATTGAAGACGTTTGCAATGGAGACAATTGCAGTGGAACGTTTAGAAAGGAAACTTTACCGTGGATACGTTTTCAATGGAAACGTTTGTATTGAAGACGTTGGCAATTGATAAATTTGCAGTGGAGACGTTTACAAGGGATACGTTTGCAATGGGTACGTTTGCAATGGAGATGTTTGTAATGGTGATGTTTGCAATGGAGATGTATTCAATGGAGACGTTTACAGTGGACACGTTTGCGATGAAGTGGTTTGCAACGGAGACGTTTTCAATGGAAATGTTTGCAATGGAGACGTTTGCAATGGAGACGTTTGCAGTGGAGACGTTTACAATGGAGACGTTTTCAGTGGAAATGTTTGCAGGGGAGACGTTTGCAATGGATACGTTTGTATTGAATACGTTTGCTATGGAGACGTTTGCAATGGAGACAATTGCAGTGGAACGTTTACAAAGGATACAATTGATACGTTTGCAATGGGTATGTTTGCGATGGAGTGGTTTGCAATGGGGGCTTTTGACGTAGAGACGTTTGAAATAGAGACGTTTTCAGTGGAAATGTTTACAATGGAGAGGTTTGCAACGGAGAAGTTTGCAGCGGAGACTTTTACAATGGAGACGTTTTCAGTGGAAATGTTTGCAATGGAGGGGTTTGCAATGGTGACACTTGCAGTTGAGACGTAAAATGTGTTCGTTATAGTTTATTATTGTTTTAAAGTTTATTATAAATCAATTACATCTGTGCACGTTTTTGTTCAAAACAATAATTGCTAACAAAGTGGTACTTTCTTAAACTTTAAAGAAATATATGCAGCAGTCTAGCTTGACTTGCAAAAGTGGACTGTTGAGACAAAAGTGGATGAGACTCTCGCGCGTTATAGAACAAGTCGGTTTGAAGCATTTCAATTTGTTGTTTGTAGGCCTAAGTGGTTTCTTTTGAAGAATGAAGTAAACTAAATTAATTGAAAACAATTAACTACGATTCAAACATACAACAGGCGATTTTATCCATTAGCTTTCACACTTCAACAAAAATAAGACAAATACTAAAACGAGTTCAGATTATGTACAGTATGATAATCAAGTGTCCACTAGTGCCATATGCTACGTATTAACACAGTAGACGCGGTGCTTTCACGTAGATTGTAGAAGTAATTCTCTTTATTCTCAACGGCAGGTTAGATTCTGAGAAGGGGAACCATTTCAATTATCGTCTCGATCAGGTCAACTCGTGATACCACGGCTAGAGAAATTCGTAGCGAGAGAATAAAAGATTCTCTTACTCTTTCCTTTCAACTGGCGGTTGAAGTCGGAGTGGGGGAAGCGTTTCACTTTTCGTCTCATCCAGGCCAATTTGCCCTAACGCACCTACAGAAGTTTCTATTCGAAAAAAACTCAAATGATTTCTGTTCAATTTGCCATGACACACCAATTAACTGGCGAGTTTTGAGCCTTATTTTATTAGAAAACTTTCATTTAATATAAATGTTGAATAGAAAAACCCACAGCCGAACCTAACCTCCAAAGACAGTTTCGCTCCATACCACACTATTAATATTTAAATTGAACATAAGGCTTCCTTCATTCATAAACAGAGTTAGGAATTCACGCCGTGGGGCCGCGTGAACACAACAGGAAGACGAATGATCATTGCCTCGCCAGAAAGTAGTTTAGGAAATAACCGTCATATCTCGGAACGTGCAGAGGTGCAATTTATGCATAAGGGAGCAGAACACCCATGTAGGTTGGATGGTTTCGGGGAAAAAACATTTCGGCTAACATTTTCTTTTGCAGGTAATACAACGTTACGTATTGTCGAAAAACTTTCGGTCGGTAATGTCATAACAGAGGAAGAGCGCATATAATATTAGGTACTAAAAAATCAATCAACTCCTATAAAAGCGAATGTACGCCCTACATACATACGTACGTACTTGAGTAACATATAATTTAACAGCTGATTTCAAACATCATCTGTAATACTTAAACAAACAAAGTGGATATTATACTTTGGGATTATGTTTACAACTTTAATCGTTATAATTTCTTGTGAAGGTGATTTTTTAAAATATTAATTATAGAACTAATGTATGCTATAATATACATTATAATATTTGCTTTGAGGTTACAAACTGTATATAAATACAACCTTTTATCATCAACATATTTAAAGAAGAGGTATCTATTCGTTTAACTTCGGAAACCGTCGTATATCTTCGAATAATATTCTATTATTAATTTCTTCACTATAATAATAATAACTTTTAAATCATTTGATCTATCAATATTAAATAAAAAAAGCAATTAAAACATAGTATTTTTATCTTTCTTTAAATGTGTAATAGCGTGTGTAAATAAAAACGTTTAACAAATAAGCCTACAGTTTTTTAAACCTTATTATTGTACACATTTACCGAATTAAAAATCCCCGTCAGCATAGTTAGGTAGTCCTAGATAAGTAGGCCTTAATGTTGTTTTTAAATAGTTTATAAATGATGTATTTCTGATGTGTATCTAATTAATCAGCCTGTGATTTTTCACAGGGCTTACTAGTAGTAAATAATACAGGCGAAGCAAATTTGTTGTATAATTAAAAAGAGGTGGTTTTCTATGAAGAACGGTTTAGACTAAGAAAATTACGTTTATTTAAATTATACAGGGTGAGTTTTAAATGCCCCCCCCCCCTAATTTTTTCCGCATTTCTTAAGATATCGACTCCCAACCACCGCCGAACATCATTGATTAGTTTATACTTTCTTTTGATGAGGTTCACATTTTTGGCCGCCATCTTGGATCCGCCATATTGGAATGAACTTTTATTTTAAAAAAAATTTGTACTGCCATCTTCAGTAAATTTGTTTGATTTCAGTGTATTAACAACTTTTCTCTGCGAAACTGAAGATGGCAGTAAACATTTATAACTTAATAAAAATCTATAAGCTACTGCCAAACTGTGATATCTGATGATAAAGGGTCGATATTTAAAAAAAAATTGAATAAAACAAGGGATTTTTGAAAATTTCAATTTTTACAAAATTGTTAATAACTCGACAACGAAAGCAGATAATTAAAAACCGATTGCGGCATCGTGTTCTACGGAAAAAAATAGTTTCAAATGATGTGTCACAACCTTACCTTTAAAAAATAAAAGTTCATTCCAATATGGCGGATCCAAGATGGATGCCAAAAATATGAACCTCATCAAAAGAAAGTATAAACTAATCAATGATGTTCGGCGGTGGTTGGGAGTCGATATCTTAAGAAATTCGGGAAAAATTAGGGGGGGGGGGACATTTAAAACTCACCCTGTATATCACACTTAAGCCGTTTTTGCTATTTAGCCATTATCGAGTGCTTGCTGTAATGTTCCTGTTGTCATGAGTTATAAATACATTGAACACTATACATTTGAGTTTCTGCCACCTGTCAACATGTACTGTTGCTGTGGACCTTATTTGTGGTAGGAGGGTTGCTACTAATGTACATATATTATGTTTGAATTTAATTGTAGTTTTTCTTTTAGTAATGGACTGATGTTGCATCTAAATTATTTGTGTATTCCGTACTGTTCTAATGTGTTCTTTAATTTTCCCTTTTTACAGTGATGTAATATTTTCAATCATCAAACAATCACTGAGTAAGTATTTCGGTTAAATTTTTTTAATGATAAACGTTTTGTTTTAGGAAATCTCTGTTCACCAAGAGCACACAGCCGTGCTTGTCGAAGATGGCCAAGATGATATGCAAGGACTCGAAGACAGTGAGATAGAAGTGCACGAAGTCCGTTTCATTCAGGACATTTCAGAGTTGACGAGTCTGCAAGGGAACATAGCAACGCTTGAAAAAGCTGCAGATGGATCAATGCAGATCAAATTAGAAGCTCCCGATGAGGATAATATGTCAGAAAAATCCACAGTAAAAAAAGGAATTGGTCGACAAAGAAAAAGAAGATCACTGTCTGTTAAATCGGAAATTTCGTCTTTAATTCCACAAATGGTGTGTCTTCAGTTTTAGAAAGTAGTTTATTTATTATAATTAATTCGATTGTTCCTAGATTTTTCCCCCTCAAACTATTCCAATTTGGGTTTTCACCCTTCATCAGGTAATATAAAAAAAATAGATAATTGACTCCTGTTTTGGGTTCGTTATAATTCATAAGCTTTGTCTTATGACTATATAGTCGAATTATATATTTTATTGAAAGAATAGTTGATAATTTTTTTTCTAACAAACATATGAGATACTCATATTTATATTTATGTGGAAGTTGTTTATGAAATTTCAGTATTTTATTGTCCCCCAGTTATGATTCGAATCAGAGTCCAATTTTTAACCTACAATCCTAATAAAATTATTGAAGAAAAAATAGCTAATAGTAGCTTAGTTGCGTGGATTTAGTACTTTATACAAAATTACTTTCCTATACAGTTATTAGCCAGTGTATGTTATTTCACGATTATTATAAATGAAACTATTTGGTCAAATTTAACTATTTTTATAGTCTACTTTTACAGAGTAGTTAGTTATTCACTAAATAGAGATTGTCCATCTACCTTTAATTAAAACATTACCAGAATGCAACCCAGATCCACACAAAAGCAATAATACTGAAATACAATTTGCAAATAATTTTATAACATACAAGAGTTAAAATGTATTTCATGACTTTAATTTTAATTGAATCTCTGTTTAGGTTGTCAGTCGAGACGCAGCCATTTATACTTGTCTCTTATGTTCAGCCGAAGATAAATTTATGAGTGATGCCAAAGGAATATGTGTGCATATGAAAGACTGTCATAATATAAGGTTATATATATGTGATATGTGCGGTCAGGAGTTTTTAAAAAGAAACGAACTTTCGGCACATTTAGACGAGCATGTTGCTAATGAAGAAGGTGACTTTCAATGTGAAATTTGCAATAGAATATTTTCAAATCTACGATTGTATAGAGTCCATAAAAGAATGC
>JAGFPH010026750.1:0-10297 GCA_018207615.1 Philaenus spumarius
GCGGCCGCACGGGGTAGCACCACGGTAGCGAGCACGGCCAGTAATTCAAAGGTCGCGCGATCGAATCCCGCCTGGGACAATAATTTTTTTATACGATTGACGTAGGTAGAATATTATTTTTTTGTTTTGTTCTAAAAAGTAGTAAAAAATAAAATGATTAAAAACAATATTATTTTGACTACAGTAAGTTGGGAGAAAGTTTGTGTCAGTTAACTGATACCGTTTATTTTGCATTGCAGTCTTGCAGCAACACTATGAAATCACTTTATCAGAAGAATATTAAAGCTGTTTGATTTTTATGATCGTTTGATGAACTGTAGCGATATAAGACATAAATATAACTCCATGGGAAAAACGTGTATTTGTTATTGCCTAATTAATGGACTAACACAACCTAATTTACTGTCTTGCTTAAAATGTCTTATTTTTCAATAAGCCAAACAGAAATGATAGACACATCAAGACAAAAGTTGGCTGCCAAAGTTTGTAAAATATCACCATTTTTGATTATTGCAGTTTTTCTTAAATAGTTATAACAATCTGTTCTCGATTTCTTAACACAATTTATACAGGTCAGTTCGTAGAAGCCATAACAAATGATCACCAATTTACGGACAGTTACTGAGCGCACGATTTGTACCAATAATAGTGCCAAAACAAACTGAGTAGACAGATTGAAAGACACGTAAGCAAAAAAGGATTAGGGCGAAAGTCCGTGAGCATTATTTACCCATCACTTTGTCTACAACAGATTTACAGATTGGACCAAAATAAACAGTTCTTAAATTGTAATAGTTTTATTTTTAGACATACAACCAAAGTAAAACGAAGCTGAAAACTTAAGTTTTTAACACACACATCCATTAAGATCTTCGAACTTGTTGGTGAAAAGGGGTTGTGACATGCTTCTTATGTAGCTCATTATTTCTTAACAGAGCTCCGCAATGGCTGTCAGTGGCTCATTTCCAAAGATGCTTTCCTTCATCGTTCCCTACACATAAGCGTCAGTTGGTGAAAGGTCAGGGGAGTGGAATGGGTATGGATTTTTTTTTTGAAACCACTGGATAGCCAGATTGCTAGCATGACAAAACCTCTTCAGATCATTTTCAAAAGTTTGAAATATGTTCGCTCTGCAATGTACCTGGTTTACTAACAGCAATCCATTATCATCTTCAACAAAATACGGGCCCAGTATGCCTCTACCTAATTCAGTGCACCATACTGTTTTGCGCTCACTATGTTGAATATACAACATCTAGGGCGTTGAAATCCACGAAAAACGAGTTTTTGGCTTGTTGATGAAACCGTTTAGGAAAATAACCTGAGCGGTTGTCATTGCCTGCCGTTTAGGTGTAGAAAAAACCATACATCGGCTAAAAACCATACATTTTCTAGTAATCTGGGTTTTCATAATATGTGGGTTTTCATTGTTAAGCTTGACCAGTTTGTATTCTATACAGAAATCCACCAAGGTTTTTAAACATACTACTCAAAGCCATATTACTGCTGTTCATTTTCAAAGAGGACAGGTGAAGGCTTCTTTTCGGAGACTGCAGTACCTGAAGATATCTACAGTGGTTTTCATTCGTAGTGATTGTTTTTGGGCAGCCTATATACTATTTACGCTGAGTCAAAACTCTCACCATATGTAGGAACTTGTCAACAAAACTCATCATTACCGAATTACTTGGCGGATGTTGTTAAATTGTTTTTGAAACTCTACACAGCAGTTTGTGCCAAACTAGAACCACCAGAACAATTGTATGAGCGAAAATAATATTCTACAATAAAAACTTTCTCTGAAGTGGTAACTACCATTACAGTGTTAACTAACCTCAAACAAGACAGTAATAATAAACAATGTGGCGGCAACAATCAACTGTGTAATCAGCTGTTCTAAAACCTAACCAGAGTAGCTTTAGTTTCAGTAATGTTTGGCGCATAACGTACGTACTAGTTGATTAACCAGACAGATGAATCCCAAACTACGAAACCGGTTTGATTTGAATTGTTAAAAGAAATTAAACTTTGCAATTACATTTGTTATTGTTTTTAACACAGAAAAATAAATAATTAATTGAAATAACAGGGGATATATTTTGGTTAGTCATTTCGGTTAATTTAGATTGTACTATATGTGAGTATAACTTACATTAAATATACTACCCAGTTCATCTTAATTTTACTTATTATAGACACACCTGAAGTCAGGAGTTGGTATGCTGTTTGTTGGACCTTAGGAAAAGTAGGTGTGTGACAGGAACTATTAGAGAGAGTGCATCTTAAGTCATGTTAGAGAATATATGTTCATAACTGTACCTTTGTTTTATCACCGTTATAATAAATATTTTTATTAACAGTTGGATCCAGGCCAGCAGATATTTTTGCATTTTTAGGTAAAATAAAGGAATTGGTGTTAACACATTAGCGCAGACCTTAGAAATGGTATCGTAACTCTGGCGTAATCCCATACCCTAATTAACAAATTCCATTACCAAATTTGTACTTGGAACTTTCCGGTAATTTAGATGAATTTATTGAAAACTGCATTTCACAAATTCTAACAAAAATAATTTCAATATACTTAAATAAAGCCCTTTCAAACAATTTCCCACATGGCAGTATAAAACAATATTTTTTTTACAAATCTTGGCCATTCAAATTCATAGAAAAACTTTTTTTTGGTTCTGATTATTGGAATGTTCACCACTTAGCTTTATAGCTATGGCAAAATTTATTATGATACCTTTATCCTGAGAAAATATATTGTGATGGGCAATTGGGTAATCCTATAACACCTCCGTGTTTTCCTTTCATAGTATGGAACCCAAAAAGTATGGAAAATGTTAATTAAATGGATGCAAAACGTCCAAAATCAATTGCTGGATACGAAGTTAGAAAAATAATAAATTAAATAAATATTTGTTGTCGATTTGCTAAACATTTTATTCCTAACAACCACCAAAGAAGGGAGCCTAAACATTGTCATTAACAATTCTACTAACACACTTCCTTTGACTTACCTGTTGGAAATGTACAGACATTGTAATATAATCTTCTCCATTGGACGACTTCCATTCTTCAATACTTAAGGATACATCATGCGTTATCTGTTGCAAAGTCTCCTGAACTGATTCTTTAAATGTTTCGTATACTTTGGGAATAACTTCTTCAACAAGTTTACTTTTCACAGGTATTTCACAAGGAGACCTCAACGTTGCTAGAAGCCTTTGGAATCCTCTACCTTCGACAATATCAGGCATTTGTAGATCCAAGACAAGAAACTCTGTTATTGCATCCAATACCGATTTGTTCTCCAGCATAGGATGTGCCTGTAAATTAAATTATCTAATGAGTACTGTTTCTGGTTTACAAGAACTGATGCATCTGATCTTGGAATTTAGAAATGTGTAATTAGGTTGACTGAAAAAAGTAGAGAATTAATCAATAATTGGAATAAAAATTTATACTGTAGGGTAAGAATAAATTAATATTAGAATTAGGTTTAAAAAGATGGTGTGAAACAGCACAAAATATTATACAGAAGTTTAGGCTCACGTATAAGTAGTTCACGCTTTGTAGTACCATGCAAACTGGCATACCTGAAGTACCTGGGCTGGATTTAACCCTTTGTCTCTTGTCTTATGTTAGATCCCATTTTACATCTTACCTATCTGGTATCCTTGGTCAAATTCTTCTGATCCTGAAGTATTCGAGGGATAGTGGTCTTTTCATCATCAATCTATTGTTTTATTCTTCAATTATTAAAAGAACTTGGAATGATTTCTGGTGAAACCACGGAATTTTCCCATGAGAGTAAGCTTGTAACTTCCCAATGGTTTAAAAAGGTGCACGGTCCTAATTGAATCAGCTGAGGTGCAGTAATAGATGGTAAACGTCATAAGCTTCTTCTTTTTTTGTAGTAGAGCTAAGGACTAACTACTATTAAGAAGGAATACCCAGAAAAGCAAATGCATCGTCTGCAAACAGATGCAGAAAAAGAAGAGCCCTGGCTGGCAAGAGTATTGCTTACAAGATACTTTGCCCAGCTCCTAAAAAATCACCTTGGGTTCAAGAAGAATACACGCTCAAAAATAGGTCGAGGAGAATTTGACCTCACTACATACCTAACACATTCCATTCCTCAGTAAAAAAGAAGCTAGGTATTTTATTTTATCAAATTGTGATTAAATTTCACAATGTGCAATAGGCTTACGGTAAACCAACCCTCCGATTTGCCTGTCTCCGCAATCAGTATGAAATAATTTATGATAAATAATGTATAGTTTATTTATAGTACTGTAGTAAATAATTGAGTTTTAGTTAATTTGTGTTGACAAGTGCCATACAAATAAGATTATTCTAAAATAAAATATCTCTCAGACTTCTTTTGACAAGTAGCGTCCATAACTTTCTTGATATTTAAAAAGTAAGAAAATTATTGCATTGATAAAATAAACTGCCCATACTTTTCACTAGATGGATTTTTCAAAAAGGTCCAGTGGCATTCCATTCTAAAGAAACCATTCCTCAACAAGCGACAGAGACAGACGACCAAGACTTTCGACATACTTTCGAGACAGAATATGGTCACTTCGGGACTCCTACCGAAGTAATTTGAAGCTGTATTGTGGAGTGTCGTCCCGCGGCATTTGTAAATTTCATATCATTTTGAGTTTATTTCTTGACTTGCACTGTAAGCGATAAAAATATATTTTCTCTAAAAATAATGATCCGATTTGTATGAAATTAAATATATACATAAACAGTAGGCCTATATGTACAAATATAATATAAAAACATATACTTCTAAGATAATTTTAAACTAAATAGGCCAGCAACTTTATGAACGCTTAATTATCAATGAATTATGTTTTCATTAAAAATTGTTTTTAAAATAAAAATATCCATCTGATTCGTTTGAAATTTATAACACATATATGTATTATAAATAATAAATTTAATACATTAAAAAAATTAAAACTTTATGACTATACTTAAGCAAATAGAGGCCGTAAATTTCATAATTCTAGGCCACAACACAGTAGGGTTAAACTTTACTATCATACTCCGAAATAAAAACGTTAACATCTCACTAACCATTCATATTTTATATTGACTAACTTATCTTCATTAATTATTATGTCAGTTAAGTTATATTTATATGTTTTACCTGGGCTTGCGGTCCAAAATATATTTCGATTAATAAAAAACCATATAAAAACACATAAGTAGGCTATAATTGTTGCTCGGAGTGCCGATAAATTTGGAAACCAGGTCAATGTTTATAATTTTAATTTACAAAAATTATGAAATTTTAATTTTTGGTTACCTACTACTATTAATTTGGAAATCCCAAATAAAAATTGTTGTTTCTTAACAAAATCTTCTGAAATTCTAATATATCAACTGCTACTTCGGACTAATTTGTCGCTTGTCTCGGTCGCATAGTTAAATTGTAGAGCATCAAAGTTGGACGACTCAGTCTCGCTTCCTAATTGACTGCCTCGGTTGTATGTCTCTCAGAGCCGCTTTTCCGAATAGGCACGCTAGGCACGTGCCTAGGGGCGCAAAGGATTTGGGGCGCCAAATTTTGAATACGAAAAAATAAAGAAGGCGGAAAATGATGTCGTAAGGTAACTGATAATTTATGAAGAAGAATGTTTAGGCCATGAAACTCCTTACGGCTGCCGGTTGCCAGTCCGGGACACGGCGGGTCCATAGGTGGTGGATAATGGTAAGACTCTCTGACTCTCCAACAAAATCAAAAGAATAGTAATGATAAGAGCCAACGGAAAGAAAGAGAGTTAAGGGAAATTCCCTCCCGAACCAAAACTGGCAAATCAAGAACTCAAAAAGAAATGCTCTGCTGGGTTTTTTGGACCCCCTATTATTTGATTAGTATTCCATACCTCACAGACCCTCCCCCCCACCCCCCCCCCCCCACACCAGATATGCGGGGCGCAATTGTTTGAAATGCCTAGGGCGCTAGTGAGGTTAAAAACGGCCCTGATGTCTCTGTCGCTTGTTGTGGAACGGTATCTTAAGCTTTTGTATTTAGTGAACATGCTATCGTTGCAAAATCATGTTATTGTAATTATCTAGTGTTAAAATCTAATGTGTATTTTTGACCTTAGTGTTTTTTGTTTTACACTGAGTGTTTGTTCAGTTTTTCTTTTTATAGGTGAAAAACAGAAAAAGTTTTTTTTTAAATAGGTACCAGTACCGGTACTGGATAAGTTCATATTTTTTTAAAACAAATGTTATTTTTCAATGATAAAATTCAGATAGGCCTTTTTTTATAAATAATATAGATTTAGACTTAATAGGCTACTAGTGTATATTTAATTTAACATTGTTTTTATGGATTGAAATTTTGTAAAACCCATAGATTTTCTGTAACATATTAAAATTATTATGTAGGGGCCTAACTGCATTTTATTTGACTACAGTATCGGTACTTAAAACTTGTATATTATTGCTAAGAGGTATACATAAATTAATACATAGGCCTACTATGTAAATGAGCTCTCCATAAGATTCAATTTTCGCATCTAGGCCTACCGGCTGCCACAATAGACAAGAATACCACAAGCCTAAGTTACTATACAATGATTTCCAGAAATAGTTAAAAAATTGTTTATTTTTAGACAGCTTAGAATAATGAAATACAAAAGCTCATATATAGGGTAGGTGGGGGCAAAGACCCGCACGGGGCAAAAACACGCACAGGCTTAATGAGGGGAATGCGTACAGTGTCTTGATATATATGTCAGTTGCACTCTAAAGCTCAAGGCGATTCCGTCGACGAGAGCCGAGAAAATGAGGTAAGTTTGTTTTTCTTGGTTTTCATGTAATATTTCCTCATGTTCTAAGATAAATATTTCAAAGCTAGTTTGAGCTATTTCCAAAGTCTAACTTAGAGCAATAAGCCTCATAGTTTAGCTTCACGTTTCTGTTTCAAAACCCTCGTTATCTGTTGTTTACCTTATTCCATTGTGTCGCCATTTTGAAAGTGTGAAAATGGGGCAAAGCCATGCACTCTTGAAGGGGCAAATCCCCACAGCCCTGTATGTGCGGGAACTTGCCCCAATTTTAGTGAATTCTAGACATGGGCAAAATGAAACGGTATGTTGTATCGAAACTTTTGATACAGTAGTCTTTTATGATAAGAAACATAATAACAACCTGTACTACGCGGATTAATCAGCTTTTTAACTGAAATAATTTCTAATCTTTGTTTGTAGCCTACAGTATGATTTTATTAAAATGAAAATAGTATAGCCTATAGTATAAATAGCAAACACATAATTAACTTAACATTAATTAATAATCTGTAACTTATTTTCAGTAGTTTGATGCAATGTCACTCAAACATACTTTACCAAATTTAACAATAAAAAATTAGAAGTTACTGCAAACAAAGAAATATATTAAATAATATAATATAGGCTAGGCTTATTGGTGTTTCGAAACAGTTAAATTCGGCCAAGTTTCGATACAGTTTTTCGAAACGGCAAACTCTAGTGAATTCCTCGTTCACTGCGAGATGATATTCAGTCGAATAAAGGTACCTTCTGTACATATCACCCAACTCAATTTATAGAAATTACATTGTTTGAAGTCCCTATGCGGGTCCGGGAGTTTCATGTATTTATAGGTGCCTACTAACTTGGTTATTTTTTTTCGTTAGGAATTACAAGAGGAAAACAGCATAACAACCCATGACAGACAGTCAGTTAATCACAGCTCGACGTTTGATTTCGGAAGGATTTTCAATCAGAAAAGCTGCCCTTGAGATTGGATTTCACGAATCTACTTTGAGAGCAAAATTGAAGAATGATCGGGAGGAACATGTACTGGCGATTCTTGGGCGTTTCAGATCGACTTTTTCACCTAAACAGGAACAAGAACTTGTAAAGCATTGCGTGGAACTTGAAAAGCGTTATTTTGGAGTAACACTAAAATCCCTACGATTCCTGATTTACCAATTTGCTCAGAGTAATAATATTCCCCATCAGTACAATAACGACAAAAAACTTACTGGAAGGGACTTCACGCGCCAGTTCATGCGGAAACATAGATTATCATTGCGCGATCCAAGAAAAACAAGCGTCGCCCGAACAATGGGGTTCAATAGGGCTCAAATTTCTCTATATTTCGAAAACTTGCAGAGTGTCTTAGTAAAGTTTGACTTTTCTCCTCAGCAAATTTATAATATGGACGAGACAGGGGTGCAGACAGTGCCGAACCAACTGCCAAAACATGTTGCCCCCATTGGCAAAAGGGATGTCTCCAAAAATGTTGCTGCCAAACAGTAACAGCAGTGTGTGCAATGAGCGCTGTTGGTCATTACATCCCCCTTTTTTCATCTACGCAAGGAAGAGACTTAACCTACTCCTCATCAAAGGAGGCCCCGTTGGTTGCAATATGGCTGTAAGTGCCAAGGGATACATGACCACCTCTGTTTTCATCACTTGGCTTCAACATTTCAAGAAGTTCACCATGCCCGGTGAAACCAATCTACTTCTTCTAATTCTCGATAACCATGTGTCACACACCAGTTTTGAGGCTATCACATTTGCGAAAGACAACCATATCCATCTCCTCACGTTGCCTCCCCATAGCAGCCACAAAGCTCAGCCACTTGACTGAACCTTGTTTGGGTCACTGAAAGCCTATTACGACGCCGCAATTGATGCTTGGAATGTTTCGCACCCGGGTGAAGTATTCAACGTTTGTTGCTGAAACATTCAAGGTGGCCTTTGAAAAGGCAGGCACAGTGGAAAATGCAATCAATGGTTTTCTGGACCCGAACGTATTCACTGACGCAGACTTCTTACCTGCTGAGGTGACTGATCAGAATCCACCAGACAGTATTGACGAAGAAACAAACGATGACAGAATTATTGTGTTTGATTCCATCCAATCTGAAAGAAGTCCACAACTTATTGATGACCAAGAACCATTAACCTCCCATGTTGTCCCTACTTGCTCTCCAGAATATCAACGACCCTCTACTTCATCAGCAAATCCCATCAACTCGCCTGGAATGCCAGCTGCTCAACATGTGAGGCCCAACGAACTGATTTCTCAAGACATCCATCAATCCATGACATCTCCTGAAGAAATTATTCCACTTCCCAAAATTAAAATCAAAAGGAAACGAACTGGAAAAGGATTGAAATCCGTCTTACTTACATCGACACCAAACAAAGAGAAGGAGCAAGAAGTCAGTGAAAAGCAAAAACAAGCTGCAGAAAAAGAAAAGCGACTGATGAAGAGAAAAACCAGTAAACAACTCTTCCCAACCTCAAAACCAAAAAATATAAGAAGAAAATTGTGGAATCTAGCTCCTCCGAGTCAGAACGCAAAATTTCCTTACATAACAGCAGTTCTGATTTTGAATCATTTCTTTCGGATTTAGAGGACAGCACAGATGATGAGGCAAGAGCAGCTTCGCAACTTGCTTTGAACGACCACGCTGTTGTTAAAGTAAACGGTAAAACGAAGAATTCATTCCGTCGTTATGTTGTGATAACAATTGTTGTTCACTCTGATGGTTATGAAGTGGTGTTCCTCAAAAGACTGCACAATACATTCAAATTTTCGGAAACTAATGAGGATGCCTTTGTTGAAAATATAGATGTCGTGATGAAACTGTCTAAACCCACAGAAATCAATAGCGCTAGGTTTCACAAGATGATATCTTTCTCAGATGACTTATCTGAGTTCAGCATCCACTGAAATACACACATTTATCTATAACTTTGTTTTGCTCTGTATTTTTATTTCATTTTTTGTTTTTTATGTAAGTTCTACTAGCTAGTAAGTATTTATTTTGCCTTTTTGAATAGTTTTTAAGAGAAAAACGAGACTGCTAATATTGAGAAAGAAAAACAAATTAATCGTAGTATGAAAGTGATGGGTTACCAGACTCCGTGATTTAAGAATAGTCAAGTGTTACCTATTGTTGTAAGGCTGAAGTGAGCCAGGACTGTAATTGTTTCTATTTCATTTTTTGTTTTTTATCTAAGTTCTACTAGCTAGTAAGTTTTTATTTTGCCTTTTTGAATAGTTTTTAAGAGAAAAATGAGACTGCTAATATTGAGAAAGAAAAACCAATTATTCGTAGTATGAAAGTGATGGGTTACCAGACTCCGTGATTTAAGAATAGCCTAAGTGTTACCTATTGTTGTAAGTCTGAAGTGAGCCAGGACTGTAATTGTTTCTATTTCATTTTTTGTTTTTTATCTAAGTTCTACTAGCTAGTAAGTTTTTATTTTGCTTTTTTTTT
>JAGFPH010026751.1:0-10297 GCA_018207615.1 Philaenus spumarius
AATGTCTCATTAATAAATTTGTTCCTTCTGAAATCATAGACTCATTACCGCAGAGTAAAACATACTACCTTCCCCCAGCACGCAAGGATTGGCACTGCGGAAGCGACAGTGCTCTCTCTCCCTCGCAGTCTAGCATACAGCTTCCTATTTGCGTATGCGTACAACACCCAAACACCACGGCGCTGGAACTGTGAAATTCACAGTTCCATAGAAAATATTTTTGTATTTTATTCATAAACTGGAGGATGGCTTCTAACATTAAATTTAAGAATTGTATATTGTACAAGTATAAAGAGAGAATTAAAGAAAAAACGACTCATTATATTAAATGTCACCGATAATATCAAGTGCAAATATGGGATGCTGCGTTCGTCAGTGCCTGTACGCGAACTGCTACTGTGGTAAGCGTTTGAGTATTCAACTGTGTTCATTTTATTGTTTTACTAATGGATCCGACAATGCTTCGTCATGGTTTGATTTAATTTTAAGGGAAGGTTTCTCAATTCACTTAAGTAATCAAATTTCAAGTAGTTTTGTATATCACTTAATAATAATACTGTGCAGTGTTCATAAGTCTCATAAATCCCCCCCCCCTCATTATTTTTGTTACTGAAAATAAGTTAACAAAACTTTGTATATAGGCCTACCTTGTGTTGCATAACAGGACAAATTTTTAACACATATGACCCTCTGTGATTTTGGGGGCTTAGGGGGGTAAGGGGGGGTAACAATTTAAAATATAAATGGAGGTCTTGCAGTAACACCATTGAAAAGCTTATAAAAGAGAAACAGAATGGCGCAAACTAGAGCTTAGTATCTTGCTTCGTTTCAAAGTAACGGGCAATCTAAGTTCTGCAAAATTATATTGTTATCATAACATCAAAGCAGGTTATTAATTTGTTAATATTAGGAATAAGTAGGTTGAATGTTATTTTCTAAAACTTTGATTGCCCATTACTTTGAAACGAAGTAAGATACTAAGCTCTGGTTTGCGCCATTGTGTTTCTGTTTTAATAATAAGCTTTTCAATGGTGTATTACATGACCTACCTTTATATTTTAAATTGTTAGCCACCTTAGCCCCTTAAGCCCCCAAAATCACAGAGTAGGGTCAGATATGTCAAAAAAATTTCCTGTTATGCAACACAAGATATATACAAAGTTTTGTTAACTTATTTTCAGTGACAAAAATAATGAAGGGGTTAAAGGGACTTTATGAACAGTCTGTATAATGTTAGCTTGTAGAAAGTTAATTTAATTTATATTTTTGTATAGGGGTAGCAACCACATTTCAACCCCATAAACTGTAGTAATTGTATGCAACACTCCTGGCAATGATATGGATAAAATGTGAATTTTTTTTTGGTGAAATCAGTCGAACAGTTTTTGAGGACAAAGAAAAAACGAAACATTCATTTTTAAAATATAGAGTTAGTGTTTCTTTCTCATAAGTCCAGTCCGAGTATTTATTTTCTAACTATTCCAAAATATAAAATTTTTGGTTAACCTACATCCTTCAGAGGTTAGAACAATATAATTCTGGTTATTATCAAAGAAGTTGTGTATTATTTCAAATTTTAATATATAACAATCATTTTCCCCTCCATTATTATTTCATTTAGATCAACTGCCAGCCCAGCTCTCAAGCCTAGGTTCTAGGAACTAGCAGTATTCCAGTCTAATCCAATCGGTATCAGAGAAAAATATCAACAGACTGCCAATTGTTTGCACAACACAGGGTGTCCCATAAGTTCGGGGAATGGTTCTTTGGGTCAAAATAAGAAAAATAGTTCACTTGCTGTCATTATTTTTAACTCGGCTATTATCCTAATCCGATTGTTTTGACAGTTACACCATCCGACAGGGAATCAAAAGGGCTACAAAAAAGGTGTCGTGACATTTTTTTGTTAAAATGTACGGGTTTTGAGTGATTTAGGTTTGAAATTTTCAAACAGCCGCCATTTTTAAAATCATGATTGGATTTAATCGCTTATTTTTCTTGAGATACATCATTGTTAGGTTAAACTTCATGCCAAGTTTGAACTCAATCAAACCGTTCTCTAGATAAGAATTATTTTGTACAAAAAACAAAATGGAGGATATCTAGAAAACAAAGCGTTTTCGGGTCTGTGTTTATATGAACTTTTTTTTTTCTTATTTTGACCCATAGAACCACTACCCCGAAGTTTGGCACTTTAATTATGGGACATCCTGTACATTCTGTCTTGCACAGTATGTTGTATATACAAACTCGGACTATAATATTATATTCAATTCTAATTCAAGTAATCTCAGACAAATATTCATCGAAACGTAGTCCGTTATAACCAAAACGTAACGTGCATAAAGACTGAAAACCACCATTCCCACACGAACAGATACACTCGTATTTTGCAAACCAGAGCACCAATTTCGACTAAACTCACCCAGAATCTGTCACATCGGTATCCTTGCGTTCGACGGCCGCAGATTACATCACGATTAAAACTGAAAAACACTTTATTTCCATCGTCCGGGACAAATGGGTTCCCGGAAAAACAGTTCGTGGGGCTTTACGTGACACACCTCTTCCTACTGGTCCAGAGCTTTGTAGGGATGTTTCATTGATTCGTCTCGTGGTGGGGGTAACAAGTAGGGGGATGCTACCCCTACTGTAATAAAGTAGCACAATCATAATGTGTACTAACTGCCTGGTTTCGTGTAGTTTCGCGAACTATTCGTGAAAAATTAATAAACTTTAAATCTGTAATATAATTTACTAGTGGAAACCTGTGCGTGCTCCGCACGCCAACCCCATTGGAACCTTCTATACACATAATCGTGTTATGATTTCTTTATAATAAATGTGTAGGATTAATAATAACCCCAAAGCTAAGATGGTAAATAATGTTAAATGTTCAAATCAAATTATTTCGTATATTTTACAACAGCAGTTATAATAAAGGTTGAAAGAACCAGCAAGGCTTAGGTTTACACTTTAATAAAAACCTAACCTAAAAGTTAGAAATACAAATAATTGCTTCAAAGTTTGAAATCAGCTGTCAATCTAATTATTGGAGCAAACAGCTGTTTTATCTGTTATTTTATTCAATTGGTTGTTATGGTAAAAAATGTAAATACATGTGCTGGTTCGTCAGTCTAGGCTTAATCTAAGATTTTTTCCGACTAAATTTACAAATATTTAAATAAAAAATGTTTTTATCAAAATGAATTATAGCCTATGTTACTCAGGAATAATGAAGGTTTTTATTAGTAAAACTGTTTTTTTCAATCGGTTCAGTAGTTCCAGAGATTACCCCCTACATACAAACAAAAAATTTTTACCTCTTTATAATAATAGTATAGATAAATCCGATTCACTCGAACAATCTCGGGAAACATAATGTAGTCCACCGGAATTAGACATTAAAAAGAGATTTCCTCGACATTTTTAGTGCAGCAACGGAACCTAGTAAAAGTTGAAGGTTTTGACATCTGAAACATGTGTGCCATAACTCAAATGCATAAAAAAAGGGTTGGTCCTGAGAAATATATAGCATTTGTTGCGTTTTTTGTCTTTTTTTATTTGATTAAAACACTATCCATATTGATGAAATATATGCGTTGTAGAGTGAAAAAATTCCTACCGATATGTGTCGCTCATGAAATCTACCTAACTTCAATGCGTCATAACTGAAATTTGGTAAATTCTTGGCGGGTGCCGAAGAAAGGATGTTTGCCAATTCAGTGAAAACCGCAAAAACGTTAATCTGTATCTCCCGACCAATGCCATATCGATATATCTATACATATAAATAAAATTGAAGTGTCCGTCTGTGATTTCAAAATTAATACTTTTTTCTAAGCTCATGTAGTTATTCACACTTTACCAAAACCTAAGCATGCATTTTTTTTATTTTGTCCCCGATTGTCGTTTTGTTTGTTTGTTTGTCCGAGCTAATCTCCATAATGGCTGAAAAAATTTTGACGAAACTTTCATTTGCATGTAGAGGACTTTTTCAGAGATTAATCTAGGCAACTTTTAATCCCGGAAATGTTTAGGGTTCCTATTTAAAAAATGAAAAATTCCAAATTAGGGGTTTCGTGAACGGACGTGATTCGCGATCATTATAAAACAACTTATTTGGCTCAAAAGCTTAACACTTTGACAAGATCGCCTGTGTTTTAACTTACTGTATACGCTGGTTTAACCGTTAAATATACAGGGTGTCCTCGAACTCTCTGGACCCCTTTTGTGGATATGTTCCTGGGATCGAGACAAACATATTTCGCAATATAAACATGGGTCTACGGGGCTTATTTTTTTGTCTGTCTGTCTGTATGTGTTTTTTACAAAATACTTAATATTTTTGAAAGTAGAAGTGATATTGAGCTCAAATTTTGTACACCTATTTGTTGCGTAACCTCTTATCACTGTTCGAAAAATTAGAACATTATTTTAAATATTTTCAAAATGGCGGCCGTTTATAATTTTTAATGTCAAATATCTCAAAAACTACTAACTTTACAAAAAAATTACAAGAGACAAAAAAGTTAACTTTTTTAATGACAAACACAACCGTTTTTTTTTTTTTATTTTGTTTGTAGCTCAAAGGATAACAGAGATATTGACAAAAAAAAGGGAAAATGTATTTCTTGGTAGTTGTCAACAATACCCAGAATTACTCTAGAAACAAAATATTTTAAAGTTATTATGAGCTAAAATAATCAGTTATTTGCATTATGTTCCGGACACTTTCTGAGCTGATTCTACTAGCAAAAATAACGAAAAAAGTTCATATATTCATAGGTCCGGAAATTTTTCGTTAGCGAGTTACACCTGGCGAAAGATTTCACCCATGTTTCAGATTATTCACAGAAACGAATCGCTATTGAAATATGTAGGACGTTAATTAAGATATGAAATTGAATTTAATTTACGTAGAATGAGCATATAAATTTAATAAAATATGTCCCAGTTCTGTAACTGCAGTAATTGTTGCGATATTTGACCCAAAACGCAAAATTCGGTCTCAATTCGGACAAATATCGCTAACGAAAAATTTCCGGACCTATGAATATATGAACTTTTTCCGTTATTTTTGCTAGTAGAATCAGCTCAGAAAGTGCCCGGAACATAATGCAAATAACTGATTGTTTCAGCTCATAATAACTTTAAAATATTTTGTTTCTAGAGTAATAATGGGTATTGTTGACAACTACCAGGAAATACATTTTCCCTTTTTTTGTCAATATCTCTGTTATCTTTTGAGCTACAGACAAAGTGTTTTTCATTAAAAAAGTAAACTTTTTTGTCTCTTGTATTTTTTTTGTAAAGTTAGCAGTTTTTGAGATATTTGACATTAAAAATTATAAACGGCCGCCATTTTTAAAATATTTAAAATAATGTTCTAATTTTTCGTACAGTGATAAGAGGTTACGCAACAAATAGGTGTACAAAATTTGAGCTCAATATCCTTTCTACTTTTAAAAATATTAAGTATTTTGTAAAAAACACATACAGACAGACAGACGAAAAAATAAGCCCCGTAGACCCATGTTTATATTGCGAAATATGTTTGTCTCGATCCCAGGAACATATCCACAAAAGGGGTCCAGAGAGTTCGAGGACACCCTGTGTATAAAAACAGTATGCAATAATGTGAAATGTACTCATAGATGTTAGATCTACCTCAAAACCGGATTTGTAATTTTTGTGTTCGTTCGGGAGTTAAGAGTAACAGACTGGCGTAAAACGGGATTTTAGCGTTTATTGGTGCATAGCCAACAATTTACGTAGGCCTAAAAGGGATACACAGATCGATTTGGGCGAAACTCACTGTGCGTCTTTGGACCATGGAACTCGGGCTTAGTGTAATGGTTTAATATACCTAAATGTCCTTTTATTATTTAATCAACCTGCGAGCGAAGCCTTCAATAACCCTTTATGTTGTTCAATAACTATAGTTCGTTACTCCAAAAGTATATCTTCTGTGAATTTTACGAACCAGAATCAGATTGATTTCGAGTTTCCCAATGAAATTTAAAAAAATGTTCGTGTTTACTTTTTTTAAACTGATTGTATTAGGATCTAAGTCAGAAATATATATTACTTAATTTACCTGTTATCCGTCGTGTGACTTCGTTTAGCTTTTGTTATGGCACGTTTCATCATCAACTTTGTTAAAACATTGAAGTGTTCACATCACATAAAAAAAATAACACCAACACATTTACCTCACATTACAAAACACTCAACTGTGGCATGTAATTCATTCAGGTAGACGTCTACTTTGTTTAACAGTCGAACGACTACTTAATTTAACGGTTCTTATTGACTTAATGAAATGTATGAGGTGATTTAATTACAAATTTTGTATGCTTATATTTAACTAGGGGAGACCCCTGCGTGCTCCGCACGCCAACCCCCAACGGAACTTTCTAAAAACATATGTTATGTTTTATTTATAATAAAGGTGTAATATTAATAATAACCTCAAAACTAAGATGGTAAATAATGTTGAATGTTCAAACCAAATTAATTCTTAATTTTATAACAGCAGTTAATAATAGTTAAAAGAACCAGCAAAGCTCAGGTCTACACTTTAAAACCCTAACCTAAAAGCTAGAAATACAAAAAATAATTGCTTCAAATTTTGAAATCAGCTGTTAATGGAAATATTGAAGCAAACATCTATATTATCTGTTATTTTATTCAATTGGTTGCTATGGTAATAAATGTAAATACATGTGTTGGTTTATCATTCCAGGCCTAACCTAAGATTTTTTCCGACTAAATTTACAAATATTAAAATAAAAAAAGGTTTTTACCGAAATGAGTTATAGCCTATGTTACTCAGGGATAGTGTAGCTTTTTATTAGTAATAGGCCTACTATTTTTTCAATCGGTTCAGTAGCGCCAGAGATTACCCCCTACATACAAACAAACAAACAAACTTTACCTCTTTATAATATTAGTATAGATGAATAGATGGGATGATTCATTATATTAAAATTGTACACCGTTTCAATATAAAAAAAATTGTAACGAATTCTAGTTCAGGGGAAGAAAACAGGTGTGTAGGCCTAAGTGTGTAGCAATGTTTATATAATGCTAAAAACTGTAGGCCTACAGCTACATACTACTAACAGTTTGAACTAACTATGATTAAACAAAAGTGTTTATCAAAACGTAATGTTCAAAGAAATAACTAATTCAGTTAATATTTTTTGAAGTGTAAATAGGCGCACAGCGTCTAAAAATTGCAGGCGGTTAATCGGATTTTACCGTCATGCTTTTTCCGTCACGCTCTATTCCTTCACCCTCTAGACTATATTACATAGTACACATGTGTATGTAGCAGAGTAAATAGTTTACGTGGTAATACCTCTGAAATGGACATTGTGCTTCTTCATTTCATAAGTTGTGTTAAAATATTTTATTTTAGACATAATATTATATACGTGTTAGCCTAATCCGTAAGACAGTCCAAAAATTTTCTCCTGTCGGATTACTAGTTTCGATGGTTATACCGTCATCGTCGGATCCTTGACATCACGTTTTTGATATCAGCCGTTCTGAGGCGTTGTCAAAGTCACTGGCCTGATTAATTAATTAATCCATTAAACACAAGTTAAAACAATTTACGAAACAACGATTACACAAAATACGTTTAGGCACAAATAGTCACAGATTAAAATTTAAAATTAACCAACTTTGGTATTAGCTCATAAGAACATGTGTGCCTGCCGGTTACTGATAACTAACGGTTACTTGATATCAGAACGGCTGATATCAAAAACATGATGTCAAGGATCCGACGATTACTAGACAAATAGTAATCCGATAGGAGAGAATATTTGGATTGTCTGACAAAGGAAAAACTAAGGTAATAAACCTTTTTTTATTACATTCATTAAAATATTTTACTTGGTAATACTTCTGAAATGGACATTGTGTTAACTCATTTCATAAATTTTGTTTTTACTCAATATGTTCCATACTTTCGAAGTGTAAACCAGAATATCGCCATAGACTTCGCCCATGTGGTCTTAAAGCACACCTGGATTGTTTTTAGTGTTTAGCCCATTAAGTTTTCGCCGACGAAATAGACTGTACTTCAAGTCCAATGAAGGCAACTCCTAAACTTTAACAGAACTTGGAATTATTTATCAGTTCAATTTAAATTCCGATCGTGTCGTTGCCCCCACACCGCGCGGAAATCCCTAATTACGCTTGTTCGATCCCATTCAAGTTATTATTTTATACAAGTGAATATTGAACTTTATTCGAGGGCGAGTCTATTTCCAATCATCAGCGTATTGTAAACGTGAACAAACATGCTCAGTAGGTATTTTGTTTTAAATTGTGTGTTTTGGTCCGTAGATAAAACAGTTTTTCCCCCACCGTACATCTCAATATTTAGGGTATAAAACTTGATTTTCAAAATCGGAAAATTTCCATCGAAATACATATTTATTTTCAATTTACTTTTATAACCAAATAATAAGGGATAAAGTGTGAAGGTTTTTATGAAAACATTTTTTTGCACATTTTATCTCTTTTCAATCCAACTTGGAGAAAATGTCAAGAGTCCAAAAATAATTAGCGAAACTTTCCTTATCAGGGGAAGCCCCTGCGTTCTCCGCACACAAACCCCGTTGGAACCTTCTGTACACATAATCATGTTATGTTTTCTTTACAATAAAGGGGTAGCATTAATAATAACCCTAAAGCTAAGAAGGTAAATAATGTTGAATGTTCAAATCAAATTATTTTGTATATTTCATAGCAGCAGTTATAAATAAAGGTTAAAAGAACCAGCAAGGCTCAGGTCTACGCTTTAATAAGAATCTAACCTAAAAGTTAGAAATACAAATAATTACTTCAAAGTTTGAAATCAGCTGTTAATGGAAATATTAGAGCAAACAGCTGTTTTATCTGTTATTTTATTCAATTGGTTGATGTGGTAATAAATGTAAATACATGTGTTAGTTCGTCAGTCTAGGTCTAACCTAAATTTTTTATGTACTAAATTTAAAAAAATATTTAAATAAAAAATGCTTTTATCAAAATGAATTATAGCCTATGTTACTCAGGGATAGTGTAGTTTTTTATTAGTAAAACTATTTTTTCAATCGGTTCAATAGTAGTTCCTTAGGCCTAGATGCAAACAAATAAATTTTACCTCTTTATAATATTAGTATAGAAATGCTCAAAACCTTTGAGCGGAATAATTTTCGATAAGGATTTAAAATTATTCCCACTAAATAAAGCGAATAAATCATACAAAACATCCATGCGCGTGGCGCATGCGCTATACACTTTTGTTCACTGTGAAGTACAGTTAGGCGCTGAACATTTATAATGTTGAAAATCCGTTAAGTCGTCGTCGTTTTTACCACAATATGGTTTCTTGTCGGATACACATAATACTGGAGCATACACATTAGCCTTTCTGTTTGTTATGAATTTAAAACAGTCGCCATGTATTATTCAACAGCTGATTATTCCGTGTAAAAGCATTTCCCATATCACACAGGCGGTGACATTTATTTTGCTTTCAACAAATATTTGTTGTTTTCTCGACTACCCGATAGTGTTTGTTTTTCAACTAGTGTTTGTACTTAAGTTCGGGGTTGGGAACACTGTTGGTAGAACTGGAAAATAGATTTTTGCGAAAGTATTAGAAGTTATATTCAACTATTATTCGTGTGGAAATACAGGTAAATTAACCTGACATGGAACGGCGCATGGGACGGACTGTGAGAGGAGGCGTGTGTTGGTGGGAATGGGTACACAAGCCGGCTACTATCCATACTGAAAACATAAACCTGCTCCCGTTTTGAGTTTAAAAGGTTGTGAACTGAAATAATTATTACAATATTTGTTTTTAGACCTACGCAGTAAATTTGGCACAACTATGAACTTCAATGCTCTGTGTATTGAAAATCCTCCAAACACAGGGGTTGGAGTGCGAAGCACGCAATACATTGTGTATTGAAAACACTCCCAATGCGCGGGTTGGCGTGCGAAGCACGCAATGCATTGTGTATTGAAAATATTCAAAATACGAGGGTTGGCGTGTGAAGCACGCAATGGACTGTGTATTGACAATTCTCCCAATACGAGGGTTGGAGTGCGGAGCACGCAATGCACTGTGTATTGAGAATATTCAAAATACGGGGGTTGGTGTGCGAAGCACACAATGCACTGTGTATTGAAAAACTCCCAATACGGTGGTTGGCGTGCGAAGCACGCAATGCGTTGGATATTGAAAATACTCCCAATAAGGGGGTTGGTGTGTGGAGCACGCAAT
>JAGFPH010026753.1:0-10297 GCA_018207615.1 Philaenus spumarius
TGTGTTTCAAATAATACTATGTTAAAAACAGTTTTCGATTTTATATACAGTCAATACGACTTGAAATTGTAGAAAAGCAATTAATTCTACGATTAACATACTTGTTTATTTTAACGTGAAGGTGGTTGTATCTATCTGTATCCTTTTTTTCTTCAGCTCAATAAAATAATTTAAGCAAATATTATCGTGCATATGTATCAGAGCGTGTCCTATGAATGTTTGTAAATATTATCGGTAATATGTGCGTACACATGCATGATAACGAAGATTATAGGAGCGTTTCCCATGGTTGTTATGCTCGGATTGTGTTCATTACATTACATTGTCTAAACAGATTTTATTTTAACGCAATATCAGTAGTACGGCTAACAGCATAGAGAGCATGTGTTATTGAAGAGTTATTTTTCTGTAAGTAGATTTTTATAGAATGTCACACATATTTTATTCAAATTACAATTAATTATTATTACGTCAAACAGTAATATTATTTGTATTTACAACAGTAGTACGTGTTTATATTACACACTTAAAGTATGCCTACTATATACTTAGCTCTAGTATTCTAGTTATGAGTTCCTCCTGATTTGTATTTAGGTTAGGTGGCAAACATTGGTCCTCTATGTTTACCTTGTACATTTAGTTTATATGTTTGGTTTAGTTTGTTAATTTATAACTATATATAAATATCAAAACGTAGTGCAATTATTATTATTATTTTGACACACAAGTGATTGCAATTGCATTAGTAAACAGTTATAAACCAAATCTGATGTAATTTCTTATTGCCTGAGTTTTAATTTGAATCGCCATTTTGGTTACCTCAGTGGTTAACCTAATCATTTAATGCTTATACTTATAGTTTATATCACTAATATTAAAGTATGCATACAATTTAAGCAACCCACTTCTATATAGTCTAAACAGAACTAATCAGAATTAATAATATTCAGGCGTGCCTGGTAATACATGTTTAGTGCACGAAATGTACTTGGGACAAATTAAAGATTTGGATCATTTGAGTTGCCCATGTTTGTACAAAACGAATACATTGGTTTACTTGTATTTACGTTGTTTTTCTTATTCATTAGTTAAACTGGAAGAAAGTAAACACTTTAAGTAAAAACTTAAATTAATTTACCTGTTATAATTGTAGCCTATGGATCGCTGAATGTTGACTTAGGTGATGACCTTGACACTTCTGTCAGACAGATGACAGCTGTCTTGCAAAGTACGCAGTGCTCAAATACCAAAACTGAGATCCGGGCACGCAATCTTGTGAAATCAACCAACCTATTAATTATTTGTGCTACTCAAGATAATACCTTAAACTTTATGAACCACGAACCACTAGTAAAATTAATTTGCGGGGAATCATTTCTTCTGCTTTGTTAATGAAAACCATACAAGCCATCTTACAAAGTAAACAAAAATGTTAATGGATCAAATAATTGTAACAGATTAACATTATTAAAATGATAATAACATAACATTAAGTTAGTTAGTTTAACATTAAGTTTACAGATGAGAGAGGTTTATAAAATTATATTCGCTGTCAAATTATATTTTATAACATAGTTAGTTCATGTCGTTCAATAAACTCTAACCTCACGGCTTATTAACGAACTGAAAAGAAAGGAGTTATATTTTACTGTACATGTATTTTGTGAAGATTATATTTTAATTTATAGAAAACACCCTCATACGGGTTTGGCAATTACTAATACATTACTAATTAGTGTTTTTCGTTTTTTTAATAAATAAATACAATGATTATTATTTACCACATACTTTAAGTTAATTTAGAAATCCTAACACTTTAATATAATAATAATCTTTAAAGTACAACGAGTGTTGGTAATAAATTGTATATTCTTTAGATATTAGATAGACTATATGGCTATTTGTTTAAAGCAACTTATTATTCTATAAATATTAGTGTTGTCTTTGTACTGTACTTATTACTATGTGTTTTCAGGAGGATTAATTCTGTATTTCAAAACCTTCGATTAAAATACATCCACAATCGAATTAAATTGATTTGAAAACACTTAAGTTGAAATAAAAACATTTTCTCATTACAGATTTTATGTGTAGTTGGTTGGCTATTATGACATTGTTTCACACCTATCAATAAATAGACTCCTCCACTAAAGTTGTTAGTTAAAATATTTACAAAAATAACACGAAATTAAATCAATCTATAATAACTTTTCCTACGTTTATTAGTAATTTTGTTTATATAATTATTTCAAATTTACACAATAATATACACAAATTTAAATTAAACTCTATTTCTATTTAGCATATTTTTTTCATTTATTCTATTTGTAAAAAATATTTTTCAATTAACACCATTGCAGTAGGTTGGATGACTGCTTGACGTACTCACTTAGGCAAACGTGACATTTTAACTCATTTTTTACATCCATTTCAAACAAAAATTCGTTAAAAGAAGTTAACCCCCACCCCCATACCTATTTGTAAATAGTGTATGACGTACGACAGTTTGTCTGTAGCACACATTACAAATTTGTGCAGCGCAAAAAAAATAAGTAATCTATATCTGTTATATATATTATTTGTTTTGTTTCTGTACAGGAAAACTTAAGTTTCTTTTAACCAGCAAATTTAAACAGCTTGAAATTAGGTGAAGCCATTTATGAAGTTGATGGCCACTATTTATCACTAGGTGTGATTGAATTACTGCAACAATAATTTCATCTAAATCACATGCCAACATATCTAAGAAAATACGATCATCTAACTCAATATAAAGTAATGATAAAAATAAAACATCAATCAGGCAAGTTACTTCACACCGGATAAAAGCGATGAATATTCAATGTTCACAGTGGTCCCACAAATTGGTTGCTGTAGCTTAATTTCAATGAATAATTTGTGAAAGAGGAAAACATTTTTGATAATCAATTTATTCTGCTTTAAGTGTCATGTAAATCTTTCAATAGGTTTATCTTATATTTTATTATATTGATTGATTGAAATGAGAACAAGACATTCTTGATTATCATACGACAGTTGAAATTTTGTTTTCAACGTTCAAGTTCTTCCTCTTTATCGCATATGCACCCTAGAGGAATTTAGTAGAATTAGTAGGCACTCTGGTTGATTTTAGTAGGTCTACGAAATTGAATTTTGATCAGTGAACACTTGATCAGAACTGTAATAGTTTCAAGTAGAAGAAAAAGAAGAGGGAATAGTGGAGTGTACTGAAGGCGAAAAGCCTGAATTCGAAACTGTGCAACTATGTTATAAATTTTCCTTTAGTAAGCTGGAATCACATGAGAATACACTACACCACACCAAACTTGAACTGTCTGAACTAAGTAACGGTTGTAGTTAGTGGATGGAATATGTAGATAATAAACTGTCATGCGTATAGGTTAGAGACTATATTGTATCAGTAGAATTTAAGAGTGGATCTACTAAACTTATTCTTTAGTTAAGATCTGTTTTATGAGATTAACAAAACTGTCTTAGAACTTTATAATATTTAAGAGTTTTGCCAGTAGAGTATTTGTCCAGTTAAGAGCGTTTTAAATTTTAATTGAGAGATAAAAATTGATTGAGTACAATGATTACGAAGAGTTTAGATTATTCAATTATATTATTTACAGTTAAAAATGTATATTTAGAGAGCACAACTTAAAAGGTGAAACAATGTACACGACAAAGAGGGAGAGAATAATCCAGTTGTATATTATAACAATAATAGCTTATACAATAAGTGTTAAATGATCAATATATTAAACTTCAGCTAATATTATTCAGTGATATTTATTTTAGGACAGAATTAAAGTTGAATTCAATATTTAGTTCACTGTTTGGTATAAGCCAGTTTTATAAAAGAAAAACATGCATTTTATTTTTCATTCTACTCAAACAAATGGAAAATAGTTTAAGACTTTTAGTAGTTATTCTGTTTACGTAAAGAAGTGGAAATAGAGAGTTCCAATGATTGGATGCCTCTAAGTTTCCGGAGTGAGAGAGAATCACGAGGATAATCCAGCTTTATGTAGCAGTAATAAAGGATCATCCAATGAGTGCTTAGTGAGCATGATATTCCACTTAAATCGTAAAATTAGATTGAATTAATAACATCTACAGTAAGTAGGTCAGTGTTAATTTTTCAAAATACCATGTTATAAAAACGTGTTTATTTTTGCTTTGTCTTTTGCACAATGGACTCAAACTTTGACCTGCATTGAAATTAAAGCGTCTCACTAACATACAAGAGGGGTACTAAAATTTTACTAACTAAAAGTCATTTTGGTTAGTTTTAAAATAATTATTTGGAAATTTAGTAAATACAAAAACAAATATAAATATAAATGATTTTAACATTCTAAAATGGAATAATAGGAAGTAACATATTTCAATATAAGTAATGAAATCAAAATAAAATTATGTGCGTTATTTCCCAACTAGCAAAATGGATAAATATATACAAATGCCTTACCAGTTCCAAAAATACGCAGTTGTTGTTTATAATAATGCATAATATAAGTTGAAACTACTTTGGAAAGTTAATTTTATTTCTTTATAAATAATACTACCTGGATCAATTGTAAATTAATAATTAGAAATGTATTACCTTCACTGGTCCTTTCCCAGTCGCTATACACTGACTGCAGTTTCAGCCTCACATGGGCTATTTTCAAAGTCCTCTCTTTCCCTAACACATAACACAAAACACAATTACATTTTAAATGTTTTAGCACCTTCTGGTGGTCGTCAAGGTTTATTTTATCGTACTGTCATTTTCCGTATTGATTACCGTTCCGGCTGCGGTCTGTACTCGTGCTGAGGCCTAATCGTGATTTTATTAATTAAGTCATACCGGTTGCCTATCTTTCGTTCTCTGTTCCAATTTCAAGATATTGTTATATAGCAGGTTTCATTTAAATTGTAATTTATCAATAAGGATGTTCTCAGCATCAGTTTTCATAAATTTATGTATGTAATATTCTTCTATGACATCAATTGCCCGACTTTTCTCATTCTTATGTAGAATTTCCATTCTTTCCTCTATTGCTTTGGTAAGAATGGTCCAAGTCTATCAGGTGATCCGCGTATGTAAAATTTGGTTTATTGTTCTTTTTGGTGGGTGTTCCTTATATCTGTTTCTAAAAGACCTTCCCGTCTGTCCCACGTAGAATTTTGAACATTCATCGCAATTTAATTTATATATTATTCTGTCATTGTACGGGTTTATACTTTTGTTATGGTGTGTACTTTGCATTGTTGATTTTAACCCGCCTTCGTTTCTGTATGCTATTTTATAATTATAGGTAAACATCAGTTTAAAGTCTACAGAAAACCAACCCAAACAGACCATACAATCCACAACACGTCTAACCATCCGTGGTCGCATAATATGTCAGCCTATAACCATTTAATACATAGACTAAGGAATATACAAATAACTCCTCAATATTACACGGCAGAATTAAACATAATGAAATGCATAACTTCAATAAATGGTTACCAACCTGGAATAATTGATAAAATTTTGAAAAAAAAAGTAGCCATAACCGGAAGGATAAGGACCCAGACAAAAAATATGTATCCATGAAATTTAGTAACATGTTCAAATTTCAAAAGAACATATTATAAGTGCATATAATTATAAAATAGCATACAAAAACTAGGTACAATACTCACTGTGTAGTACTCACAAGTGTGGACCTGAGATTTACAGGCGCTAAAACTGGTGCCGCTGGCCACGGCTGTACTAGCCATGTCACTAATATGTTTTGAGGAACTATCAACCCTCCGATTTCTCAGAAATGCAGACTTTCAAATCCTAGTGGATCAACTCAGTAGCATCCTTCAATACTATTGTTAAAGACACTTACTAATTTTTAATAAAGAGAACTTCCGTGTTTTAATAAAGAGAAGAAATGCAGACCGATGTTTTTAGAAATGCATTTAAAATAAGTGACAGGGCAAAACTGTGTCGTGCGGGTTGCGTTCTATCCAGGTCCACACTCGTGAGTACAGCACAATAGGGCTTTTCCATTGTACCTATAGTAACTAAAATATGTAATATCATTTTTTTAAACTTCACATCACGGATAAATTCAAAGTAGTCAAAAACCAATAAAAATCTGAAAAGGACGTTTATTTAATTTACCTGGAATAATCTTGTGGGACGCCGAGTGTTGACTCAGTTTGTTAACATTTCTGTCGATCCATCTGTCAAACAGGTGACAGGTCTTGTGCAGTAAACACCGGTTACATTCCAAGACTAAAATCTTTGCACACCATTTTGTGAAATCAGCATTTCTATTAATTATTGTTGACAAAAAAAGATATGGTTTTATATGATAAATTTTACCACTTTATATTTAACATACTAAATTAATTGGCAGTGAATCAGGTTTTCAGCTTGAATTACTCTTAGATCAACTCTTGTATATAGAAACTAATGTTAATGGATCGTATACTCATAATAGATTATTAAAAATTGATCAAAATAGTGATGGTTAACACTTGTTTTAACTTATTTATTTCGACGAAAATGGGATTAAAAATAAGTAAATTATATGCTATTTGCTTCTTTAAAACTAAAGAGTGCATAAATTATAAGAGTGCGTAAAACTTATATGTTCGTAAGAAAATCAATTCAGATTTTAAAATAAATATTTGAAACTCGTGGTCTATTGAGGAGACTAAAAAGGGGAGTAGTTTAATTTTAAGTTAAGTTTGATGTTGAATTTACTCTAATCAGTAAGTCCTTTTCCTAATATTAAGAATACATGAATGTTTAATAAATTAGTTAGTACATGAAGTATTTAAATACTTTAAATCGGACATTTCCTATAAGAATCTATTCATGTTTGAAATCAGTGTCGAACCATAGAAGAGTGTTAAACTGGTTTTTGGCACCGACTTTAAACAATTTTGCAGTACATAAATAAAACAACTTTTTATATAAAAAAAAAGACAATAGATCTGTTTAAGACTTAGTATTATGTAATACTAAATAGTGTAAATATATGGCAGTTCATACGTTTTAGTTTATATTTAGTTATAAAATTAAATTGGCAACAAATTAAACAATACAATGATTAAGTTACTTTGTAATGCACATTGCAAAGATGACATAGTTTATCTCATTAGTTAGTTATAATTAAATAGAATAAATATTAATTTAGTAGTATTTGACAGTAGTAAGTCTCAACATAATGAGAGAATTTCATCGACTTTGGGTAACTCTAACAGTAAATGGTTCCACACATCTTTCTACTGAGATGATGTATCTTTCTTGGGCGACTTTTTGTGTAAGATTGTGTAGATTTTATGTGAAATACCAATCAGTTTGGCCGTTATATACGTTTTAAGTTCCATTTCTACGACTTTTACAGCATTAGTAGAGTTTCAAACGATAAAGCGTAACATGAGCTCTTACGCCGGGGGACTACGTCTGACCAATCACGTGGCCGGAACCTCGGACTCGCCCCTTACGAATGTGCTTAACATTAGCTGTATTGAAACTATCTTAACCCCTCACCCAAAATTTCCCAAAAATAAAAAAGTCTAAATTAAAAACAAAAACTTTTCGAAAATCGTGCATGGGATTGACCTGAGCTAAGCGTAACCTAGGCACCCATGGTCCCCTCTCCCGAAATTTTATAAATAAACCAAAAATATTGAAAATTATGAATGTGCTTAACCTAATGAATGTGGGGTAAAAAACCCAAAATTTCAAAAATCGAAAAAGCTAACCGTAAACTAACACACTGAAGGCAAAATTTCGAAAAAGACAGCCATCTTAAAAAAAGAGAGGAGGGGGAAATGCTTGTGAAGAACCTGGGTGATCGGAAAATGGGTATGTGCAATCAAGATTTTAGCGTGACGGAATATTTATATAAAAATGGGCCATACTCTACATAAAGAGAGTCCGAAAATTCTTAAAAGTGGTAATATTATTTGATTTATACGAAGAATATAACGTATTATTAAAGGTATCGACAATTTAAGTTATCTAAACCCAGTTATGTGTGGAACACGTTACCCTTAGACATGGTGTCAGACAATTCTTAAAAGTGGTAGTATTTGATTTATACGAACAATATAATGCATTAATAAAAGGTATTGACAATTTAAGTTATCTTAAAACAGTTATGTACTGTATGTGTAACACTTTAAACTATATACAGAGTGTCCGAAAATTCTTAAAAGTGGTAATATTTTATTTATACCAACAATATAACGAATTATTAAAAGGTATTGACAATTTACGTTATCTTAAAAGAGTTATGGATGTGTAATACTTTAAACTATATACAGGATGAGAGGTTTACAACACCACTTACCAATAAAATACCACTTTTCATATACAACAGTCTTTGAGGTAGGAGATTAATTATTTATATCAAGAATATATTTTCTCCAATAATTTTCGGAACAATTTTCTGCGATGTAAAAACCGGTCTGATGGCCAGTTTCCTACGGCTTTCGACTGCCAGACCACGTAATTTGCGTCTAGGCAGAGAAACACTAAAAAATAAGACCCAAATCACTTTAAATTAAATTATACATTGTATATCTTTATTTTTTTATTTTTTATTTTCGGGCCAACCATTTTCGGTGTTAAAAACTGGTCTGGAGGCTATCGACTGCCAGACCACAAAATTCGTATTCAAGTATCAAAACACTAACTAAATAAGAAACCAATCAAGTATACACCTTTCCAATTTATTTCCCTCAATTTCGGGCTAATTTTCTGCAATATAAAAATCGGTCTGGGGGCCAATTTCCGACAGCTTTCAACGACCAGACCACATAATTCGTGTTTAGGAAGGGTAAGACTAAAAAATGAGACCAAAATCAAGTATATATCTTTACCATTATTTTTTGAAATTTTATGATTTTCACAGTGCGCCACACCCCATTCACACAGATTTAGGTTGCCAGACCGCGATGTTATTTTGTGGATGATTCTAAAAAATGAGCTAGAAAACAAATTTAAATATTTGTAATTAAAGTGGCATGTGGCTGGCTCCTAGTTTATTATGCTATATTTTCTGTCACTGCAAATGTTTTATGGAATTGAAGAAACCAACTAGACTTATCCTTTACAAAAACATTTTTGAGTTCTTTATCTGCTGTGATAAGATATGCATATTATTCGCCGAGGACCAGATGTTCCACGGAAAAAATATCCGATCAGGATTTATTTATACATAATTTATGTATTAATCACAAATTATGTGTTATTACGTGAAACTACGGTTATAGTTTGACTATTGTAGCTCGTCCATCACTGAAGATGGCGACTTTGTCGTTGACACGCGTTTGAGTTAATAAACGTATTAGTTGTGAGATTTTGTGTTCCAGTTTATTCTACCAAGTATATCTTCTCGCAAGTCAAGCTCAATATTTATTTATAATTTATGTACTTATGTCCAGGAAGCTTGTACATATAGAAACTTTTTTTATGAAGAAAAGAAGAATATACAATAAATGTTACACTAATAAATTAATGAATTCAGTTTCAATAGAGCAATATATAATTGGTTTGTACGCAAATACATAAATAATATTCTGAATAATCTTCAATTTGTATATCATTTTTCTGTTGCCGTAAAAACATTTTAAGTAAACAGATTGTATTGAGAAAAGCTGAAAGAAGCACTCAATACACTGTAATCCTACTGTCTAAGTTTGTTTAGTCTTACCTTGTTTAAAGTGAAAAATTGTATTGAGAAAACGCTGAAAGGAACACACTCAATACCAAAAAAGAAGACGAGAAAATATTTTCAAATGCAAATTATATAAATATGTTTATAGATAACAATTTTAATGAAATAACCTTTTAAAACACCATTAATTTAAGACTGTTTGAAATATTTGAAATGATTCTATGGAAAACACAATTAATTATTTACTAGTGGACCCAGCAATGCTTCGCTATAGCTTGATTTTAGTATATTATATTATGTTATATATGATACAGCAAAATTCAACATAACCTACTTCAATAAAGTAAACTACAACATAAACAAACCATGTTATGATAATAAAATATGTGCTGTTATAATCAGCTGATCCGTGCTATTCATTTGATCAGTAAAAACAATGTTAATGATTGTTTAATAGTAAAATTTTAAGAAAATTGGGTAAATATAGAGTTAATTACCTTTCATTTTACACAAACCACATGACAATCTGCCCAATAGAACTCCAGATATCACTCGGAATAGGCTTACAAAATTTCCCTATGTTAAATTGCCATAAGAGATTTTAATTTCCGTTTTTAGAAAATTTAGTG
>JAGFPH010026754.1:0-10296 GCA_018207615.1 Philaenus spumarius
AATGTCTCATTAATAAATTTGTTCCTTCTGAAATCATAGACTCATTAACGCAGAGTAAAACATACTACCTTCCCCCAGCACGCAAGGGTTGGCACTGCGGAAGCGACAGTGCTCTCTCTCCCTCGCAGTCTAGCATACAGCTTCCTATTTGCGTATGCGTACAACACCCAAACACCACGGCGCTGGAACTGTGAAATTCACAGTTCCATAGAAAATATTTTTGTATTTTATTCATAAACTGGAGGATGGCTTCTAACATTAAATTTAAGAATTGTATATTGTACAAGTATAAAGAGAGAATTAAAGAAAAAACGACTCATTATATTAAATGTCACCGATAATATCAAGTGCAAATATGGGATGCTGCGTTCGTCAGTGCCTGTACGCGAACTGCTACTGTGGTAAGCGTTTGAGTATTCAACTGTGTTCATTTTATTGTTTTACTAATGGATCCGACAATGCTTCGTCATGGTTTGATTTAATTTTAAGGGAAGGTTTCTCAATTCACTTAAGTAATCAAATTTCAAGTAGTTTTGTATATCACTTAATAATAATACTGTGCAGTGTTCATAAGTCTCATAAATCCCCCCCCCTCATTATTTTTGTTACTGAAAATAAGTTAACAAAACTTTGTATATAGGCCTACCTTGTGTTGCATAACAGGACAAATTTTTAACACATATGACCCTCTGTGATTTTGGGGGCTTAGGGGGGTAAGGGGGGGTAACAATTTAAAATATAAATGGAGGTCTTGCAGTAACACCATTGAAAAGCTTATAAAAGAGAAACAGAATGGCGCAAACTAGAGCTTAGTATCTTGCTTCGTTTCAAAGTAACGGGCAATCTAAGTTCTGCAAAATTATATTGTTATCATAACATCAAAGCAGGTTATTAATTTGTTAATATTAGGAATAAGTAGGTTGAATGTTATTTTCCAAAACTTTGATTGCCCATTACTTTGAAACGAAGTAAGATACTAAGCTCTGGTTTGCGCCATTGTGTTTCTGTTTTAATAATAAGCTTTTCAATGGTGTATTACATGACCTACCTTTATATTTTAAATTGTTAGCCACCTTAGCCCCTTAAGCCCCCAAAATCACAGAGTAGGGTCAGATATGTCAAAAAAATTTCCTGTTATGCAACACAAGATATATACAAAGTTTTGTTAACTTATTTTCAGTGACAAAAATAATGAAGGGGTTAAAGGGACTTTATGAACAGTCTGTATAATGTTAGCTTGTAGAAAGTTAATTTAATTTATATTTTTGTATAGGGGTAGCAACCACATTTCAACCCCATAAACTGTAGTAATTGTATGCAACACTCCTGGCAATGATATGGATAAAATGTGAATTTTTTTTTGGTGAAATCAGTCGAACAGTTTTTGAGGACAAAGAAAAAACGAAACATTCATTTTTAAAATATAGAGTTAGTGTTTCTTTCTCATAAGTCCAGTCCGAGTATTTATTTTCTAACTATTCCAAAATATAAAATTTTTGGTTAACCTACATCCTTCAGAGGTTAGAACAATATAATTCTGGTTATTATCAAAGAAGTTGTGTATTATTTCAAATTTTAATATATAACAATCATTTTCCCCTCCATTATTATTTCATTTAGATCAACTGCCAGCCCAGCTCTCAAGCCTAGGTTCTAGGAACTAGCAGTATTCCAGTCTAATCCAATCGGTATCAGAGAAAAATATCAACAGACTGCCAATTGTTTGCACAACACAGGGTGTCCCATAAGTTCGGGGAATGGTTCTTTGGGTCAAAATAAGAAAAATAGTTCACTTGCTGTCATTATTTTTAACTCGGCTATTATCCTAATCCGATTGTTTTGACAGTTACACCATCCGACAGGGAATCAAAAGGGCTACAAAAAAGGTGTCGTGACATTTTTTTGTTAAAATGTACGGGTTTTGAGTGATTTAGGTTTGAAATTTTCAAACAGCCGCCATTTTTAAAATCATGATTGGATTTAATCGCTTATTTTTCTTGAGATACATCATTGTTAGGTTAAACTTCATGCCAAGTTTGAACTCAATCAAACCGTTCTCTAGATAAGAATTATTTTGTACAAAAAACAAAATGGAGGATATCTAGAAAACAAAGCGTTTTCGGGTCTGTGTTTATATGAACTTTTTTTTTTCTTATTTTGACCCATAGAACCACTACCCCGAAGTTTGGCACTTTAATTATGGGACATCCTGTACATTCTGTCTTGCACAGTATGTTGTATATACAAACTCGGACTATAATATTATATTCAATTCTAATTCAAGTAATCTCAGACAAATATTCATCGAAACGTAGTCCGTTATAACCAAAACGTAACGTGCATAAAGACTGAAAACCACCATTCCCACACGAACAGATACACTCGTATTTTGCAAACCAGAGCACCAATTTCGACTAAACTCACCCAGAATCTGTCACATCGGTATCCTTGCGTTCGACGGCCGCAGATTACATCACGATTAAAACTGAAAAACACTTTATTTCCATCGTCCGGGACAAATGGGTTCCCGGAAAAACAGTTCGTGGGGCTTTACGTGACACACCTCTTCCTACTGGTCCAGAGCTTTGTAGGGATGTTTCATTGATTCGTCTCGTGGTGGGGGTAACAAGTAGGGGGATGCTACCCCTACTGTAATAAAGTAGCACAATCATAATGTGTACTAACTGCCTGGTTTCGTGTAGTTTCGCGAACTATTCGTGAAAAATTAATAAACTTTAAATCTGTAATATAATTTACTAGTGGAAACCTGTGCGTGCTCCGCACGCCAACCCCATTGGAACCTTCTATACACATAATCGTGTTATGATTTCTTTATAATAAATGTGTAGGATTAATAATAACCCCAAAGCTAAGATGGTAAATAATGTTAAATGTTCAAATCAAATTATTTCGTATATTTTACAACAGCAGTTATAATAAAGGTTGAAAGAACCAGCAAGGCTTAGGTTTACACTTTAATAAAAACCTAACCTAAAAGTTAGAAATACAAATAATTGCTTCAAAGTTTGAAATCAGCTGTCAATCTAATTATTGGAGCAAACAGCTGTTTTATCTGTTATTTTATTCAATTGGTTGTTATGGTAAAAAATGTAAATACATGTGCTGGTTCGTCAGTCTAGGCTTAATCTAAGATTTTTTCCGACTAAATTTACAAATATTTAAATAAAAAATGTTTTTATCAAAATGAATTATAGCCTATGTTACTCAGGAATAATGAAGGTTTTTATTAGTAAAACTGTTTTTTTCAATCGGTTCAGTAGTTCCAGAGATTACCCCCTACATACAAACAAAAAATTTTTACCTCTTTATAATAATAGTATAGATAAATCCGATTCACTCGAACAATCTCGGGAAACATAATGTAGTCCACCGGAATTAGACATTAAAAAGAGATTTCCTCGACATTTTTAGTGCAGCAACGGAACCTAGTAAAAGTTGAAGGTTTTGACATCTGAAACATGTGTGCCATAACTCAAATGCATAAAAAAAGGGTTGGTCCTGAGAAATATATAGCATTTGTTGCGTTTTTTGTCTTTTTTTATTTGATTAAAACACTATCCATATTGATGAAATATATGCGTTGTAGAGTGAAAAAATTCCTACCGATATGTGTCGCTCATGAAATCTACCTAACTTCAATGCGTCATAACTGAAATTTGGTAAATTCTTGGCGGGTGCCGAAGAAAGGATGTTTGCCAATTCAGTGAAAACCGCAAAAACGTTAATCTGTATCTCCCGACCAATGCCATATCGATATATCTATACATATAAATAAAATTGAAGTGTCCGTCTGTGATTTCAAAATTAATACTTTTTTCTAAGCTCATGTAGTTATTCACACTTTACCAAAACCTAAGCATGCATTTTTTTTATTTTGTCCCCGATTGTCGTTTTGTTTGTTTGTTTGTCCGAGCTAATCTCCATAATGGCTGAAAAAATTTTGACGAAACTTTCATTTGCATGTAGAGGACTTTTTCAGAGATTAATCTAGGCAACTTTTAATCCCGGAAATGTTTAGGGTTCCTATTTAAAAAATGAAAAATTCCAAATTAGGGGTTTCGTGAACGGACGTGATTCGCGATCATTATAAAACAACTTATTTGGCTCAAAAGCTTAACACTTTGACAAGATCGCCTGTGTTTTAACTTACTGTATACGCTGGTTTAACCGTTAAATATACAGGGTGTCCTCGAACTCTCTGGACCCCTTTTGTGGATATGTTCCTGGGATCGAGACAAACATATTTCGCAATATAAACATGGGTCTACGGGGCTTATTTTTTTGTCTGTCTGTCTGTATGTGTTTTTTACAAAATACTTAATATTTTTGAAAGTAGAAGTGATATTGAGCTCAAATTTTGTACACCTATTTGTTGCGTAACCTCTTATCACTGTTCGAAAAATTAGAACATTATTTTAAATATTTTCAAAATGGCGGCCGTTTATAATTTTTAATGTCAAATATCTCAAAAACTACTAACTTTACAAAAAAATTACAAGAGACAAAAAAGTTAACTTTTTTAATGACAAACACAACCGTTTTTTTTTTTTTATTTTGTTTGTAGCTCAAAGGATAACAGAGATATTGACAAAAAAAAGGGAAAATGTATTTCTTGGTAGTTGTCAACAATACCCAGAATTACTCTAGAAACAAAATATTTTAAAGTTATTATGAGCTAAAATAATCAGTTATTTGCATTATGTTCCGGACACTTTCTGAGCTGATTCTACTAGCAAAAATAACGAAAAAAGTTCATATATTCATAGGTCCGGAAATTTTTCGTTAGCGAGTTACACCTGGCGAAAGATTTCACCCATGTTTCAGATTATTCACAGAAACGAATCGCTATTGAAATATGTAGGACGTTAATTAAGATATGAAATTGAATTTAATTTACGTAGAATGAGCATATAAATTTAATAAAATATGTCCCAGTTCTGTAACTGCAGTAATTGTTGCGATATTTGACCCAAAACGCAAAATTCGGTCTCAATTCGGACAAATATCGCTAACGAAAAATTTCCGGACCTATGAATATATGAACTTTTTCCGTTATTTTTGCTAGTAGAATCAGCTCAGAAAGTGCCCGGAACATAATGCAAATAACTGATTGTTTCAGCTCATAATAACTTTAAAATATTTTGTTTCTAGAGTAATAATGGGTATTGTTGACAACTACCAGGAAATACATTTTCCCTTTTTTTGTCAATATCTCTGTTATCTTTTGAGCTACAGACAAAGTGTTTTTCATTAAAAAAGTAAACTTTTTTGTCTCTTGTATTTTTTTTGTAAAGTTAGCAGTTTTTGAGATATTTGACATTAAAAATTATAAACGGCCGCCATTTTTAAAATATTTAAAATAATGTTCTAATTTTTCGTACAGTGATAAGAGGTTACGCAACAAATAGGTGTACAAAATTTGAGCTCAATATCCTTTCTACTTTTAAAAATATTAAGTATTTTGTAAAAAACACATACAGACAGACAGACGAAAAAATAAGCCCCGTAGACCCATGTTTATATTGCGAAATATGTTTGTCTCGATCCCAGGAACATATCCACAAAAGGGGTCCAGAGAGTTCGAGGACACCCTGTGTATAAAAACAGTATGCAATAATGTGAAATGTACTCATAGATGTTAGATCTACCTCAAAACCGGATTTGTAATTTTTGTGTTCGTTCGGGAGTTAAGAGTAACAGACTGGCGTAAAACGGGATTTTAGCGTTTATTGGTGCATAGCCAACAATTTACGTAGGCCTAAAAGGGATACACAGATCGATTTGGGCGAAACTCACTGTGCGTCTTTGGACCATGGAACTCGGGCTTAGTGTAATGGTTTAATATACCTAAATGTCCTTTTATTATTTAATCAACCTGCGAGCGAAGCCTTCAATAACCCTTTATGTTGTTCAATAACTATAGTTCGTTACTCCAAAAGTATATCTTCTGTGAATTTTACGAACCAGAATCAGATTGATTTCGAGTTTCCCAATGAAATTTAAAAAAATGTTCGTGTTTACTTTTTTTAAACTGATTGTATTAGGATCTAAGTCAGAAATATATATTACTTAATTTACCTGTTATCCGTCGTGTGACTTCGTTTAGCTTTTGTTATGGCACGTTTCATCATCAACTTTGTTAAAACATTGAAGTGTTCACATCACATAAAAAAAATAACACCAACACATTTACCTCACATTACAAAACACTCAACTGTGGCATGTAATTCATTCAGGTAGACGTCTACTTTGTTTAACAGTCGAACGACTACTTAATTTAACGGTTCTTATTGACTTAATGAAATGTATGAGGTGATTTAATTACAAATTTTGTATGCTTATATTTAACTAGGGGAGACCCCTGCGTGCTCCGCACGCCAACCCCCAACGGAACTTTCTAAAAACATATGTTATGTTTTATTTATAATAAAGGTGTAATATTAATAATAACCTCAAAACTAAGATGGTAAATAATGTTGAATGTTCAAACCAAATTAATTCTTAATTTTATAACAGCAGTTAATAATAGTTAAAAGAACCAGCAAAGCTCAGGTCTACACTTTAAAACCCTAACCTAAAAGCTAGAAATACAAAAAATAATTGCTTCAAATTTTGAAATCAGCTGTTAATGGAAATATTGAAGCAAACATCTATATTATCTGTTATTTTATTCAATTGGTTGCTATGGTAATAAATGTAAATACATGTGTTGGTTTATCATTCCAGGCCTAACCTAAGATTTTTTCCGACTAAATTTACAAATATTAAAATAAAAAAAGGTTTTTACCGAAATGAGTTATAGCCTATGTTACTCAGGGATAGTGTAGCTTTTTATTAGTAATAGGCCTACTATTTTTTCAATCGGTTCAGTAGCGCCAGAGATTACCCCCTACATACAAACAAACAAACAAACTTTACCTCTTTATAATATTAGTATAGATGAATAGATGGGATGATTCATTATATTAAAATTGTACACCGTTTCAATATAAAAAAAATTGTAACGAATTCTAGTTCAGGGGAAGAAAACAGGTGTGTAGGCCTAAGTGTGTAGCAATGTTTATATAATGCTAAAAACTGTAGGCCTACAGCTACATACTACTAACAGTTTGAACTAACTATGATTAAACAAAAGTGTTTATCAAAACGTAATGTTCAAAGAAATAACTAATTCAGTTAATATTTTTTGAAGTGTAAATAGGCGCACAGCGTCTAAAAATTGCAGGCGGTTAATCGGATTTTACCGTCATGCTTTTTCCGTCACGCTCTATTCCTTCACCCTCTAGACTATATTACATAGTACACATGTGTATGTAGCAGAGTAAATAGTTTACGTGGTAATACCTCTGAAATGGACATTGTGCTTCTTCATTTCATAAGTTGTGTTAAAATATTTTATTTTAGACATAATATTATATACGTGTTAGCCTAATCCGTAAGACAGTCCAAAAATTTTCTCCTGTCGGATTACTAGTTTCGATGGTTATACCGTCATCGTCGGATCCTTGACATCACGTTTTTGATATCAGCCGTTCTGAGGCGTTGTCAAAGTCACTGGCCTGATTAATTAATTAATCCATTAAACACAAGTTAAAACAATTTACGAAACAACGATTACACAAAATACGTTTAGGCACAAATAGTCACAGATTAAAATTTAAAATTAACCAACTTTGGTATTAGCTCATAAGAACATGTGTGCCTGCCGGTTACTGATAACTAACGGTTACTTGATATCAGAACGGCTGATATCAAAAACATGATGTCAAGGATCCGACGATTACTAGACAAATAGTAATCCGATAGGAGAGAATATTTGGATTGTCTGACAAAGGAAAAACTAAGGTAATAAACCTTTTTTTATTACATTCATTAAAATATTTTACTTGGTAATACTTCTGAAATGGACATTGTGTTAACTCATTTCATAAATTTTGTTTTTACTCAATTTGTTCCATACTTTCGAAGTGTAAACCAGAATATCGCCATAGACTTCGCCCATGTGGTCTTAAAGCACACCTGGATTGTTTTTAGTGTTTAGCCCATTAAGTTTTCGCCGACGAAATAGACTGTACTTCAAGTCCAATGAAGGCAACTCCTAAACTTTAACAGAACTTGGAATTATTTATCAGTTCAATTTAAATTCCGATCGTGTCGTTGCCCCCACACCGCGCGGAAATCCCTAATTACGCTTGTTCGATCCCATTCAAGTTATTATTTTATACAAGTGAATATTGAACTTTATTCGAGGGCGAGTCTATTTCCAATCATCAGCGTATTGTAAACGTGAACAAACATGCTCAGTAGGTATTTTGTTTTAAATTGTGTGTTTTGGTCCGTAGATAAAACAGTTTTTCCCCCACCGTACATCTCAATATTTAGGGTATAAAACTTGATTTTCAAAATCGGAAAATTTCCATCGAAATACATATTTATTTTCAATTTACTTTTATAACCAAATAATAAGGGATAAAGTGTGAAGGTTTTTATGAAAACATTTTTTTGCACATTTTATCTCTTTTCAATCCAACTTGGAGAAAATGTCAAGAGTCCAAAAATAATTAGCGAAACTTTCCTTATCAGGGGAAGCCCCTGCGTTCTCCGCACACAAACCCCGTTGGAACCTTCTGTACACATAATCATGTTATGTTTTCTTTACAATAAAGGGGTAGCATTAATAATAACCCTAAAGCTAAGAAGGTAAATAATGTTGAATGTTCAAATCAAATTATTTTGTATATTTCATAGCAGCAGTTATAAATAAAGGTTAAAAGAACCAGCAAGGCTCAGGTCTACGCTTTAATAAGAATCTAACCTAAAAGTTAGAAATACAAATAATTACTTCAAAGTTTGAAATCAGCTGTTAATGGAAATATTAGAGCAAACAGCTGTTTTATCTGTTATTTTATTCAATTGGTTGATGTGGTAATAAATGTAAATACATGTGTTAGTTCGTCAGTCTAGGTCTAACCTAAATTTTTTATGTACTAAATTTAAAAAAATATTTAAATAAAAAATGCTTTTATCAAAATGAATTATAGCCTATGTTACTCAGGGATAGTGTAGTTTTTTATTAGTAAAACTATTTTTTCAATCGGTTCAATAGTAGTTCCTTAGGCCTAGATGCAAACAAATAAATTTTACCTCTTTATAATATTAGTATAGAAATGCTCAAAACCTTTGAGCGGAATAATTTTCGATAAGGATTTAAAATTATTCCCACTAAATAAAGCGAATAAATCATACAAAACATCCATGCGCGTGGCGCATGCGCTATACACTTTTGTTCACTGTGAAGTACAGTTAGGCGCTGAACATTTATAATGTTGAAAATCCGTTAAGTCGTCGTCGTTTTTACCACAATATGGTTTCTTGTCGGATACACATAATACTGGAGCATACACATTAGCCTTTCTGTTTGTTATGAATTTAAAACAGTCGCCATGTATTATTCAACAGCTGATTATTCCGTGTAAAAGCATTTCCCATATCACACAGGCGGTGACATTTATTTTGCTTTCAACAAATATTTGTTGTTTTCTCGACTACCCGATAGTGTTTGTTTTTCAACTAGTGTTTGTACTTAAGTTCGGGGTTGGGAACACTGTTGGTAGAACTGGAAAATAGATTTTTGCGAAAGTATTAGAAGTTATATTCAACTATTATTCGTGTGGAAATACAGGTAAATTAACCTGACATGGAACGGCGCATGGGACGGACTGTGAGAGGAGGCGTGTGTTGGTGGGAATGGGTACACAAGCCGGCTACTATCCATACTGAAAACATAAACCTGCTCCCGTTTTGAGTTTAAAAGGTTGTGAACTGAAATAATTATTACAATATTTGTTTTTAGACCTACGCAGTAAATTTGGCACAACTATGAACTTCAATGCTCTGTGTATTGAAAATCCTCCAAACACAGGGGTTGGAGTGCGAAGCACGCAATACATTGTGTATTGAAAACACTCCCAATGCGCGGGTTGGCGTGCGAAGCACGCAATGCATTGTGTATTGAAAATATTCAAAATACGAGGGTTGGCGTGTGAAGCACGCAATGGACTGTGTATTGACAATTCTCCCAATACGAGGGTTGGAGTGCGGAGCACGCAATGCACTGTGTATTGAGAATATTCAAAATACGGGGGTTGGTGTGCGAAGCACACAATGCACTGTGTATTGAAAAACTCCCAATACGGTGGTTGGCGTGCGAAGCACGCAATGCGTTGGATATTGAAAATACTCCCAATAAGGGGGTTGGTGTGTGGAGCACGCAAT
>JAGFPH010026756.1:0-10295 GCA_018207615.1 Philaenus spumarius
AATATTTCGTCGTATTACCACTTTATATAATTAGAATAAAAAAAAAACTAGAGGACTGACCTAAACTGTTTAGTCACAGTATGTTGCCGATAACAGTATAATTATAATATTTCGTCGTTATTATCACATTTATAATTAGAATGAGTTGCCTAAACTGTTCGTTTCTACACAAAAAATTTCCATAACGAACTTTTGATTTGAAAGTTTTTAATGTTGTACGTGTTGAAGATGGTTAAATATTGGTTTCCCGGCATCAGTGAAGTATATAAATACTATATTTATTAAGAAAAAAGTTCAGGTTTGTGTGTTTATAGTAGTTTTGATTGACAAGTTAAAGTAAACAAATACCTAACCGTCTTTACAGCACTTTTTAGGGCATAATTTCATATTTTTATTGCACTTTACACAATAGTATTGCTCTGTTATAACTTTGAGCTCCTGGAGCCACTTTAAGTATTCCAGGTTTTTAACGCTTCTATACGATTAACTTTCTTAGATTTATTTTTCCATTATTTTACAGTTTTCTCAAACAAAATTGTTTCACTTTACAAAAACTCTGTTATGACTTTTGCACACGGGACTTGTATTTCTAGGCTACGCATACGCGCGGTTAAACACTTGTATTCCTACGCATGACGTCACAACTTATTTCGAAAATGTCAGTCCGTATCGCGATCACAAAACTATACAATTAATTACATGAAGAATAAATACATTCTTAAATATATTATGTACAAATCGTGTACCCAAATAACATATCATAGCTTAAAACATGTAATTGCAGTTTTTAAACACATTACACAACAAACAATACAATATTAATACGCATTACGCATTAAACATTTATACGCTTTACATACGGGAAAAAAGGAAAAATAACTTCAAACATTTATTTTTTATATTTATTCGTATATTATTTACAGTTAATCTTCGTCGTCTGCAAACATATCTATATTTACAGTAATCATTATACCACTAATCTACTGAACTACAATATATAATTCAACATTCAATTAGTACAATATAGTTAGGTTGGCAGCACTACTCTCTATCCTAAAGAAAAGGTCTTCTTTTGCAAACATATGACCGGGGAGTCGAATAGTAAAGTTACGCCCAAAAACAATAACATCAAACAATAGAAACTACAGTATAGGCCTAACTGCTTATTTAAAATGGAATTTCATCAACGTTGCCAAATGGAACAATAGGTTATTGTACTGAATAATGTGTGTATAAATCTCTATTTAAAACCTGTGTACTACTAAACAGCTGACTGCTGGTCGGAATCTCATTGGTTCTGTAATTAATTAGCCGAGCGTATAACGGACTGAAACGATATTAAATTCCCCCTACTACTATTCCATTCCCTACATGAATTTGCGAATAAACCAAACCATTTTCAGTTAACAAAATGGCTACTATCTGCGTCGGTTGTAATATTTCGCCGTTATTATCACATTATATAATTAGAATTTTTTTAAAACCTGAATGTAGGCCCTACTAACTTATACTATTTAGTCACAGTATGTTGCCGATAACAGTATGATTATAATATTTCGTCATTATTATCACATTATATAATTGGAATAAAAAAAAACCTGAAGGTCCTAACCTATACTATTTAGTCACAGTATTTTTACTTAGTTGAGTTGCCTAAACTGTTCGTTTCTACACAAAAAAGAACAAGAACAATCCGGCAACGCTGGGAGAACGGTGAGAAAGAAAAACTTGTCGGCACTTCACAATGTAAATTTCCATTACAAACTTTTGATTTGAAAGTTTTTAATGTTGTACGTGTTGAAGATGGTTAAATATTGGTTTCCCGGCATCAGTAAAGTGTATATAAATACTACTGTATGCGAAAGATTTCACCCGTGTTTCAGATGGTAAAAATTTAGAACAGCTTGACCAGAGGTTTTTTTTAAATTTCTTCATATTATGAAAGAACACGTTAAACTGATTATAAAAACATGAAAAATATCCGCGGGAAATAAAAATTATGGAAATTATGAGAGAAATTAAAGTAGAAAATATAGAGGTTAACTTCAGTATTTTTTTTATATTTTAACACTAAATAAAAGAAACAAATCACTTAATACACCAAGAAATATCAATAATAACTTCACTAAACAAAATTGATGAAAGAAATCACGAAAATATATGTAGATATTTATATAACTTTCCAAAACTTTTAGTTTAAAAACAATAACAATTGTCGTTAAGAAATTACATTGAATACCAGTATAAAAGAACAAACTTATCATTTCTGATTGCCAACGTTGCCACATTGAACATATGTAATAGGAAAAGATGACGCAACAGTATAATTATAATATTTCGTCGTTATTATCACATTATGTAATTAGAATTAAAAAAAAACTAGAGGTACTGACCTATACTGTTTAGTCACAGTATGTTACCGATAACAGTATAATTATAATATTTCGTCGTTATTATCTCATTATATAATTAGAATTAAAAAAAAACTAGAGGTACTGACCTATACTGTTTAGTCACAATATGTTACCGATAACAGTATTATTATAATATTTCGTCGTTATTATCACATTATATTAGAATAAAAAAAAAAAAACTAGAGGTACTGACCTATACTGTTTAGTCCCAATATGTTACCGATAACGGTATAGTTATAATATTGTAGGTTCTAATTTTAGGCAATATAGGAGGCACTGATAAACCCACTTAAATCTAATTGCAACCCATCTGGCAACCCTGTTCCTATCGCGTATTAAAATGTCTGTTCATTGTCTGTGTTAAATCCCATAAGCGATTTTTGGTTTGTTAATTTGTTATGTTATATTTGTTTTAGAATATTTATAATTGATTTCCCGCGATCAGTGAAGTGTCTAATTTCATTATATATATAAGAAAAAGTTATATATAGTGTAATTCTATTAAAACCTGTGGTCAAGCTGTTCTAAACTAGAACCGTTTCAGATTACTCACAGGAACGAATCCCTATTGAAATATGTAGGGCGTTAATTAAGGTGTAAAATCATATATATTATTCTCAAGGCCATTTTTAAGAAAAAAGTTCAGGATTGTGTATTTATAGTAGTAGTTTTGATTGACAAGTTAAAGTAAACAAATAGGCTACCAACTTTTTATAGACATTCAAACTTGTCGAAATATTCCATAATTGAACAATTTAACGACATAACCATGGGACTTTGAGGGAGCGGAACGAATCGAAATACTGCCGTCACTATTCCCAAAATTTGTAATTAGATAGAACTGATAAAGTTCTACAAAATGGTAAAGTTTTACTAATTTTAAGTAGGCTAATAAGCCTACACAAACTTTTTATAGGCCTAGCCTATACATTGCGGTATTTGTCCCCACTAGTCGTTATTGCTGGGTCGTGACAGTTATTGCTAGCTTCACACCGCTAAAAAGACGGAACTTTGAAGGAGCGGAACAAACCGAAATAGGCCTACTGCCGTCACCATTCCCAAAATGTGTAGTTGAATACAGGTAAACATACTGTGACTAAATACTATAGGTTAGAACCTTTAGGCTATTTATTTTTTATTATTCTTGCATTTCTGTTGCCACAGGTTAGCCTAGGGTCGAATAGTAAACTTGCGCTGATATCTTTTCATTTTATACTAAATACTTACTAGTATTAGACGTCGCTACGTTTTCCAGCCTCTCCAAAATAGGCTTGTTTTGTAATGAGGAAAGAGCTTTCCAATCATTCACTGTCGAACTGAAGGCCATTGTGACTGTATACAAATCTGCTACGAAAAAATATGTAATTATTAGTTTTCAGCTAGAATTAAAATCTACAAACACTGTAGCCTAGAGCATAAAGGCTTAAACAATGAAAAAAATATTCAAGCACTAATAAATTAATAAAGCCCTAAATAAATGAAAGAAAAATCTAAGTTGCTACGTATTTGGGTCAATGACGTTAACCACTCAATGAATGAATGAAAAGCAAAAGCAGTGTCTCCAGTCTCCACCATTACCACTTACTTTTACCCTAAATTACCCTAAACATAACACAAAATTACCCTAAATCCTGAACAATCAGTATTACCTGTACTATCGACTTAAATTAGGTCGTATTTTTAAAATATTGTTCTCAACTGGTTAGTTTATTGTATATTGTATGTAACATTATAATACATAGGCTAATTAAGTATATAAAATGTATAATATATAATTATATATATATATTATAATATTTATAATATAAAATTATTACTATAATAATTACGGTATGAATTATGTAACTACTGCTTGACAATGTTTAGATGAGCGTTTCAATTAAGTTTATCATCCACTAAATCCCCAGAAATCTATGAATTTTTACCAAATTAATAATTTTAAATTATTGATTGTAATAATTACTGGCAGACAATTTTGTAATCTGTGTTTTATCAGTTTAGTCTTAGTTCGTTTTGAACCACGATTACATTTCATCCAAAGTATTTTTGAGAGATGTTGTTGATTCACTAATTGTTTTATTTTTTAAGTTTAAATACGGTACCGTAGTTAAAAGTCTTGTCATAAAAGTAACATGTTCAAGAAAGTTTTAATTATCTTACCCTCAAATTAAAAAAAAATTAACTACCCTAAGTGTCCCTAAATTTACCTTGAAGCCTCTAGAGATCAAATTACCCTAAAAAAGTGTAATTACCCTAAAAGTGGAGACTGAGCAAAAGCAAAGTGAGTTACCGACAAAAAGACATCACCCAACTCTCAGAACCCAACTTTCTGTGGTTGCGACAGGATGTTACAAAGTGATTCATGTGTTATTTTTATCTGAATTGGGTTAAAATAAGAAGAAAGTTATGTAATTTAACAACAATAATTTAAATAAATATAGTTTATTCAATTATTTAACTATATTTTGTAGTTAAAAGTATATAAACCCTATAAAATTTAAAAACTTTGCTAGGTAGGTACCTTAACACTTATGGTACGGTATGTTAAGGACATAATAATTCATAAATCGTAAATTTGAAAGTTTTTTATTGGACGTTGGAGTACATACACCTAGTTATCATACTACACTATCATTATATCCAGATTTAGAATTGGGAAGGGGTTATACGCCAATATTCTAATGCTTTACATACCGCGGCGTCAATGTCCTAATTAAAAATTCATAACTTGTAAATTTGAAAAACGTGCTCAGGTTTGGCTATTGGTAGATGTATTACATACACATAGTTACAATACTACATTGTCATTCCCCAAATTTAGGATTGTGAAAGGGTTATACGCCAATATTCTGATGCTTTAGGCCTACATACCGCGGCGTCAATGTCCTAATTAAAAACTCATAACTCGTAAATTTGAAAAACGTGCACACGTTTAGCTATTGGTAGATGTATTACATACACATAGGTATAATAATACACTGTCATTATAACCAAATTTATGATTGGGAAAGGGTTATACGCCAATATTCGAATGCTTTAACATACCGCGGCATCAATGTATTATTGAAAAATTCATAACTCGTAAATTTGAAAAACCTGCTTAGGTTTGGCTATTGGTAGATGTATTACATACACATAGTTATAATAATACACTGTCATTATATCCAAATTTAGGATTGGGAAAGTGTTATACGCAAATATTCTAATGCTTTACATACCGCGGCGTCAATGTCCTAATTAAAAATTCATAACTCGTAAATTTGAAAATCGTGCTCAGGTTTGGCTATTGGTAGATGTATTACATACACATAGATATAATAATACACTGCCATTATATCCAAATTTACGATTGGGAAAGGGTTATACGCCAAAATTCTAATGCTTTACATACCACGGCGTCAATGTATTAATGCAAAATTCATAACTCGTAAATTTTAAAATCGTGCTCAGTTTTGGCTATTGGTAGATGTAATACATACACATAGTTATAATAATACACTGTCATTATATCCAGATTTAAAATTTCGAAGGTGTTATACGCAGTGGCGTAACAACCGGGGGGGCAAACAGGGCACGTGCCCTGGGCGCTACTCTGGAGATGGCGCCGTTTTGATTTCGAGGTTTTGAGTTTTCTTTTAATAACACATGTTTTAGGAAAGACAAAGATAAAATCAAACAGTAAATTATATTGTCAGTTATAGGGCAATTAATGTTTTTCTTTTATAAAACGCGATATCGAAAAATATTTGTTTTCTAAGCTCTGATATAGCAATACTTGCACAAAAGTAAATTATTTATGCTTTCTTAATAATTTCGGAAGCGACCGCGTGAGTTCGGATATACTCGAATGTTTTCGCGCGCTTTAGTTGTTCTTGGTCGGTCCACACACACAGCTATAAGTTCATTTCACCTCAGCGTGAGGCAAATAAAAATGACCGTAATAAAACCCTTACCCTTAGGCCTATTGTGCGACATCGGGGATGGGCACTTGTCGACTGCCTTTGTATTAGAGTTATTGCTGTTTGTCCCAGTGTCATTATGCAAACTTTTTTAATTGAAAGAAAAACTTAAAACAAAATATATCATTCGCTGTGTTTTGATCGCGTGATTATTTTTATACCAAATATGAAGGAAATCGGTTGATTTTGGGGAAGGCAAAGTAAATAGTTAAATCCTATATTGAAATGAACTATAGTTGGCTGTGGCAAGTTGTTTTGTTTATGTTGTCACTAGCAGGGGCGGACCGTGAGTAAATGGCGCCCTGTGGGAAGCATGGTTCCGGCGCCCCTACACGGGGGGGGGGGGATAAAAAAACTGACTGGCAAATATACGCCGCTAACTTAAATCCTGAACACGGCATCGAATTATTATAAAAAAAATGATGAAGCCACGAGGAAAGGGTCGGAAATTATGTCTTCCGAAAAATATCAAAGAACTGAGGAAGGAGCTAGATCCAGTAACAAATGAATAATCGACCTCCATCTATCTATTTTGCTGGTTTATTGAATCAATAATTTTAAGTAATTGGAATAATTAGTTATTTTGTGAAAATATGATACCATTGCAGCATTTTAAATATTAAAATTTTTAATTTTTCACTCATTGTAAGCATTAAACATGCTTCTATTTTCAAAGCGGTTCATTAAGATTAATTGATTCCCTTGCCATTTAAGCCTCCAGTATAGTATTATATTGCCCCTTATATATTAGTGTCCGGATTTGGTCTGGGCAAACTTATGGTAACCCTAGTAATAGGCGACCGCTTCTGTATTCATGGGTGCGATTTATCTCACTTTCGAAATTCAAATAATTCTTAGTCTAACACTTTTATGATAAGATAATTTACAATTATACAGTTCAATTCTTTGATTTATTCTCTACATTTTGTTATAATAATATTTCATTTTTGGTGAAAGCATATATTCCGAAATTACATTTCAAACTTCGGCATGTTTTGTTAGCAACCTTGTAGTAGGAACATAAAAACAGTTATTTTCAAAATACCAAATTTGATAAATATTTTTATATTTTATTTTATTTTTTATTTTTTTATTTAGAACTAAATTACGAAACTTTTTAACACTTATGAAAAAATTACAAAAAATGTTTACTACTTGTTATGTCGGCCTAAAGTCAGGCGTTTACTGGTGCCGGAACGCACCGAAACGCCGTTCCGGTACTGCTTTTTATGATTTTTTTATACGTTTTGTTGCAACACTAAGTTCAGAATTTTACGTCCACCAATCGCCAATTGAAAACCCTCAAGATATACCCACACTACTACAGTACAGTGCGTTGCGACTATGCGAGCCAACTACAGTAAAGTTTCCCACATTTCCCTCAGTTCGGAATCGAAATGGGACAACTTGGTAGCACCATACATATTTTTGCCAGCCTCGCGACTACAGATAAGAGCCCGATGATTCAAAGTCGAGGCGGCCGAAAAGTTTAAAAACCAGCGATACTTAACTTTTATATAATAAACTTGTTTGGCATGAAAAAGTTTATATAATACAGTATTAATGAGATTATTGTAATCAAAATAAGACCAAATGTGATATAATTTGGACCACATTTAATGATTTATACTTCTCGAATAACTCATTTAATTAATCAAACGATTAATTAATTAAATAATAAATATCCTAAATGAGAGGACAACACGGAATACATACAAATAATGGATGTACATTAACAAACGCCGCGCCGTCACAAATACAAGGTCAAAAGGCACCCCGAAAGAGAAACATATTTAAACGTAGGTACATTGGCCGCACGGTGATTTAGCGTGTGTGTTTTGCTCTCGTAATAGCCTAAAGCTTGCTTGTGTTTGATTGTTTTTGTGTAAGAAAAGTAATTTCTTGATATAATACATAAAAATTGCTTAGGTTTATAGTCTTTTACCGAGGATTTAAATGTCTGATGAAGGTTATTAACTAAAAAAGAGACATTTTGACAAGTTTTTGCTTAAAATTATATGTGTCTTTAAATTTGCTATGTGCTATGTACAAGTACAAAAATAGTTACAGTACATATACGTGTGTAGGCCTACTTTTCTTATAAAAAGTAAGCAAATTATCTGCACCCTTTAATTCGCCAAAGATATACGTAAAATAGGGGTTTTAGAAGTGAACATTTCAAAATTTTTCCGGGGAGTATTTTCGTTTAGTTCGGCAGCGTTCCGGTACTGGAAAAATTACGAGTAAAGCCCTGCCTAAATTAAAAGTTCAACTTTTCCCTTTCGTTACTGAACATTTTTGTTTCTTCAGCTAATAACTTTAACAATTTTGTGTCAATACATTTTTTAATTGCATATATGAATTCTTTGGGCCTTTCTCTACAAAAAAGGTACAGAACACTTTTGGATTGGGGTTAATTTAATATTTTTGACGAATTTTAGCACAAAGTTAGTATTGTAACTTGCTAAACAGCGTATACAATCAAAGGTACTAAAATGATATTCTCTTTTACATGCAAGTTCATAATTTTGAGATTGTAATCTAAGCACGTCATCATCTGAGGGTCCAACTCCAGCATCAGCTGATCCAGAGGCACCACGGAAAAATTTGCTGCTTTAGCCTGCTGTTGGTCTTGTTTTTCAATATCAGCCTTTCTTTTTCTATAAAAATTACCCGAAGGCTTTTTTTTTGACATGTTAATTATTGGAACTTACAGTAATTGGTCTATTTCTCATATCAGTCAATAGATTATGCCGATAATGTGGTTACTAAAAAGCTTGATGGCTAATTGGCTGATTTGAGGAGGTTATATGGAATTGTGTTGTGACAGGTGGGGGTGAAATACTCCTCCATACCCATCCCACCACTCAGAGCAGCGGAGTAGGGCGCCCCACTCCGCTGCCCTGTACTCCGCTTCGCAGAAACTATGCAGCTATTTTTACTTTCTCACTATACTGAGAAAGTATAGAGAAAGTATAGTGATCGCAAAAAAAATCGATGTTGAGATTTTTGTGGAAATATCCGTTTTGGGACCCCCTGAGTCCAAAAAAGTGGTTTTTACAAAATGTCTGTCTGTATGTATGTCTGTATGTCTGTCTGTATGTCTGTATGTAGACAAAGCTAGAGAGAAAACTATTCGATCGATTTCAACTAAATTTGCACCAGAAATGTCCAGTACGCCTGTATAGATGCACGAAAAAGGGTTTTGAACAATTTTGAAAAACAACCCCCTTTTTGTCCAAAAAACCCCCAAAAAATCAGTTATTATTTTTTTATAAAAAAACGGCTCTAACGATTTTGATAAAATTTGGCTAATTTGTAGCCTTTAATGTGCCCTACCATATTCAAAAACCCGCATCTTTCTAAAAATTCTTGTTTAGCTAATAATAATAACTGATTTTTGGGGGTTTTTTTGGCCATAAAGAGGGTTGTTTTTCAAAATTTTTCAAAACCTTTTTACGTGCATCTATAAAGACCTAATTGACGTGTTTGGTGCAAATTTGTTCGAAATCGATCGAATAGTTTTCTCTCTAGCTAATAATAATAATATTTATTAGTTAATCGCCTACTTTAATAAAAGTATACAAAGCTAGAGAGAAAACTATTCGATCGATTTCAACCAAATTTGCACCAGACATGTCCAGTACGCCTGTATAGATGCACGAAAAAGGGTTTTGAACAATTTTGAAAAACAACCCCCTTTTTGGCCAAAAATCCCCCAAAAAAACAGTTATTATTTTTTTATTAAAAAACGGCTCTAACGATTTTAATAAAGTTTGGCTTATTTGTAGCTTTTAATGTGCCCTACCATATACAGAAACCCGCATCTTTCTAAAAATTCTCGTTTAGCTAATAATAATAATAATAATAATAATAACTGTTTTGGGGGTTTTTTTGGCCATAAAGCGGGTTGTTTAAAAAA
>JAGFPH010026757.1:0-10295 GCA_018207615.1 Philaenus spumarius
AAGATATCAATAGAGAGATAATGAAAATTGTATTTTAATTTTTTAAAATAAATCAAAATTAAACATATTAAGAAATTTATAGTCAGTTTATGTCTACCTTGTGCTAATCCTGCATCCCTTGCCCCAGATCCCCTGCCGCTAAAAGGAGGATGACCTCCTCTGCCTCGAGGATTTTGAGGCCCACTAAAGGATGTTTGAGACGAACTCTGCCCTCCTGTTGCTCCTTCACTGGATTCGCTGGTCTTTCCAGGCTGGTTTCCTTTAAAATAATTTGTTTTTTAAGTCTTAAAAATAAAGAACAATTTCAAATAATTAAATCTAGAGCGTTATCTTACTAACTCCTGAACTGTGATCTGGAGAAGCTGTTCATAATCTGTTTATTTTATTACTTAAGGCCAGCCTTAGTTGTCAAAACAACAAAATCTCTAATTTTAGTCGTTAAATTAGTTAATAGCAACTCCAAACTCTTGTTTTACGTTTGTAAACTTAAATAACAATATGCTGGATGTCTCAAATATTCTAAGGTAAAAGACCTCTGAATTACCGTAGTTTATTCATTATGTATTTTAAATATTTAAGCATTTATTTGGTTAGGTGAACTTTTTATTTTTAGGTTAAGAAGCAAAATGTATTTATTTCATAACTGTTTAGCAGTAATTTATTTAGTTTAATGAAAAAGTATAAAAAGTTTATTTTGTTTATATTGTTTTTAAAGTGTCTATTGGTGAAGAAATAAATTTAATAATACAAATATGTTTATTTGACATACATAGTTCAAACTATGATATGAAAACAATACACTATGGGTTGAGTATATATACTGAATGTAAGTTAAACATTTTTAAAAGATAGTTTTTGTTTTAGGCACAAGCTCGAGAATGCCTCTTTGACAAATTAGAGCTTCAGTCTCAAGACAAAAGGGATGTGTATGTGTTTGCTTTGACTTGGCTCAGAAAGCAGCACAGGTATTATTGCTCATCCAAATTCACATAGAATTTGTTTCACATGAGTACAAAAGAATATTAAATTTCTAAGTTTATTTTGCAATACGTTTAAAGTTTTATTTTATACAAAAACTGTTCTTTATTATTAATTCTCTAGCAATCCAAATGTAGGCCTAGTTGCTAATAAAAATTAGTTCTACTGAAATGTTTGTGGTGCAATAATTTTATGTAAAAAATTGGTTAGTTTGCATTTAGAAATAAAATATGAAACGGATTTGTTTTAAATTTAAATATGATAACTAAAGAAAATATTTCCAATATAATGAAATAATATAATATATATATATATATATATAGATTTCTCACGTAATCATTTGTTGGTTTTGCTGTTATTTTTAACCAGGGTAGGTTGATCGTTTTCGATCAACATTTATTGTGGCTCTTTCGTGTTCAAGCATCGGATCAACATTTCAAAACCAACAAATAAGGGACCCAATTACAAAAAACTTATACAATTTCTTATACATCCAACTTAGCGTCGTAACTGAGACCACCAATAAATAGTTGATCTGTTTTATACAAGTTATATACAAAATACCGTTATTCAGATGATTTAGTAAGTTTTAAACCGGCCAGTCTCACTCGCTCGCTTTCCTAACTGCACCCGGCCATCGACCCGGCCCTGCCTTGCCTACTTACCCTTTTACCTGCTACCTATTCATAGTTGAGGGAGGGTTGTTTATTGTTTACTGCATGGTATATTAAATGGATTATTGGTTTAATATTTTACTTCTACACCATAGACGATATGCAAATTATAGTAAATTCTTCATTTCTTTACAGATTTTCGTAAAACTCATTTTCCTATTGTTTTTTGGGATGCTGAACAAGAATCTGGCACTAATTTTTACCTAATGTTAAAAATAAAAATAATTACTTGATTAATACGAATTATATATATTTTCTGTAAAGAATAAATCCATTTACACAGTTTTAACGATATCTTCCGAATATGGGAACTTATAAAAATTAAATCGGACTGAGTAAGACTTGTTGTTTTAATAACTTAATACTTTAGTCATTTTTTTTTTTTTTCAATTTAATTTTAGTGTTTGAAGTCGGAAAACATATCTGTAAAAGCAATTGACAGCATTTGATTAAGCTGTAAAAACTTTTCTTATAATGTTTTGGATAATACAGATGTATTTAGGTATTTTTTTCAACTAAATTGACAATTTCTAAAACCTTAGGGAAATGTCTCATCTCTCTAAAACTGTAAAAAAAGAACAAAACAAAAACACGTACAATTTATTTAATCCGTAATATTATTTAAGATAATATGCTGAATTTATGCAATCAAATATAGCGGATGATGTTTCAGGAAATAAAAACGCAAATGTTAAGAATGTCCTCAAATAGAAACGTGAAATCAATGTAGAAAAAGGTAAAATACATTTTGAAACATAACAGTACTAGCCATTATAATTGTAGACCTAATATTCGTTCATTTGACTTTAAGAGTTTTCTCCTATTTTATGTTTTAACCCTGACCTTGAAAAGTTAATTACTTTATTGCAGTCATATTTAATGAGACTGCTTTACATTGAAAATAGTACATATTTTGAAGAATAAAACACAGTAACACTGTAGTATTATTGGAAATAATAAATCGTACAAAGTGTGTGTTAGTAAATAATATTCTCTATACCTTAAAAATACAACTTATCTCTTTCTATCTGTTTTTTTTATAAATTTAGAACTAATTATTATATTTTCTTACAGTTTTTTCTAACTTGTAGAGTTATGACATTTGGGGAAGGTTTAGCCTAATTTTGATCAAATCAGTTGAATACTTCCAAAATTTTAACAATGTATCATGGGGAACATATCAACATGGGTCAGAAATAAATGTTCTAATTTCAGCATGCTATTAACGTTTTTACATAATTTATTTTAAAAAATCTGTAGAACCTTAATTTATGTTAGTAGAATTTTTTATATATTATATTTAGATCTGAAGTATTTTTAGGACTTGCTCTTTAGTTCTCAAGTTATTACCGCTGTTGTTTTCCAGTATGTTACACATTTAATCTAAAAACAGAATCATTGAAGTTGGAGTTTGGCATTACGAGGTGGTATCAAAACGTGAATGTGAGCAACTGTAAAGACTGGTCAAGCTGAAAGAGCTTTGTATTTTCAAGCTGTAGCCACGGGTTCGTTCAAGTTCAAATTCGATTTTGTATACTCATATCTAATACAAATTAAACATACTTTTGTAAAGAATTTTATCTTTTTGTGCGTTTATGAACATTAATAGTTAGAAACTATACTAGGAGTTTGATTTGAGCAAAGTAGAAAACAAATAATCAGATATAAAATACGTACCTAAACTTACTTTAAAATACTTTTACTTTTTAAGATGTCAACAAATCATTATACTTTAGAATAACCTCCATTTTAAAACACTTTTTTTTTGGTAAATTAATAAATTCAAATAAGATCCAACGTCTAAAAATGATTTAAAATTATTTCATAAATGTTTCAAATTGGGACAAATTGTTATTTGTGGTACCTATTTATAATTAGATTTCAATACAAAAAAAAAAAAGCTTTCAAGTTTTGTAAGATTCCTTATAGGCCAGTCGGTAGGGGTAAATTTCGACCAAAAGTTCCAGTAATTTATAATACGGCTGATTTTTTTTATAAGTACATTAAAGTATGTAGATTAACATGAAAAAAAAGTTTACCAGTCTATCGATTTCCCAAAGTCGAAAAAAAATCGATTATCATTTATTGTTCGATTATCCTTAATATTTCGAGGTGGGATAAAGATAGAGAAAAATAAAAAATACCACCGTGTAGGGGAGATATTTTTCAACAAAAAAGGTCGTATGTATTTATTTCGTCCGAGCAATGGTTTGTCTGGAAAAATTCGATAATGCAAGTATGTATTTTGCAGCAGGGGAAATCACTAAAATGGGACATCTTATTCATATATGAAGCGTGGCTCATTCTAAATTGGCAGAATTTTAATATATCGAATTGAAACTTGACGTAGGAGTTAAAATATATATTTTAAACATTTATGCTGAGTCTCAGCTTGTTATCTTGAAAACTTGTGTAATTTTTAACGTATACCAAAATACTACCATCTCTATAGTCGTGATTTCTATTTGAATCTGAAACAAAATTTTGCAATCGATAAGGACTAACCTCATGCTGTTCGATCCATGTCTCAGATAAAACAATACGATGAAGCAGGTTGGCAACCAGGTTACAAATTTATAAAAATGTTTCCTAACTTTGTAACATGGTTTCATCCACATACAAAATAACGTAGATAAAATTTAATTCAAGCTTACATAATAATGTGATAATAAAAGCAATTTTAAAATGTGTGAACTATTTCAAAAAGTTATTAATTAGAATTTCTGCATGGACAGTTTAATTCAAATAACTAAAAAATGTGGCAAAATAAATTTCTGATTTTCTTTTCGTTCTTAAATAATTTTTTTATAACTTTGAAATTAAAAGATTTGTTACATTACAGATATCCTGAAACTGACACATGCTCAATTTACAATAAGATGAAACTTGAATTAACTAACACGTAAAATTGCTTCTAGGAGTCTCTAGATTTGAACAAACACAAAATTATTTTAGCACAGAATAGCACCAAAATTGTCGTCAAATCATGTTGCAACAAATGTACTTTATTGATTTACTAAAAATACTAAACCCAATTCCAACTAAATCGTTTACAGTAAAAATTTAAATGTAAACGTTTACGTATGTCCTCAATTATACCTTCATGATTTCAACTTTAAAAAATCCAAATTATTTTATTAGAATATGTCTAGATAACGAAACAATGTTGTTATAGAGTGAACGTACTCTACGTTAGGGTCGAGGGGCTGCCACAAGGGTAATAAATTGTCAGAAATATTTCTATTGTTAAATTCATTTCTTAAGACACCTTACTCATCCGACAATCGGGAGTTTTTAACATTTCTACAAAATGGTTTGGTAATTTTACATTAGGTTCTTATGTTACGTTTAAAATATACTTGCAAAGGAAATGTAAGAACCTTATAAATACAACTTCATTTTGATGTAGTTGGTTTGAAAAGAATTTGCAAGACTTGGTCGACGAATCTGATCCTAAGTCCAAAGAAAATAGTTTGATTCTTTCGATTTTAAAGTAAAAAATATGTGATGCATTGATTGTAGAAAATGTCTACGTGCAGAAAAAGTGTTTATAGTTTAATATTTCTTCCAAAACCTACTGCAAAATAGGTTTAACTTCTTACAAGTGTTCAACAGAACGTAGACCTAATAGTTTTGTCCGTCATATTTTGTTCTTATAATACAATTATTTATTTATTTTATAATTTATTTTGTAGTTATGTTTTTGTTATTGAATATCACATTGGAAACGACCTGCCACGTCCAATTTTAGCACTCAGTAATGGTCCAATGGTAGTAATTTGGGTTCAGGGAGCACTAAAACAAATTATTCTACTAACAATATTTTTGGGTTCAGGGAGCACCAAAACAGATAATTCCACTAAAGATTTTTTTGGGGTTCAGGGAACACCAAAACAGATAATTCCACTAAAAATTCAAATTCGAAACTTTGGACGAAAACAATACTTTCGCCATATACTACGTATAGGGGGGGGGGGGGGGGAAGTAAAATGTAAACATTAAAAATATTTTTGGGTTCAGGGAGCACCAAAACAGATAATTCTACTAATAATTCAAATTCGAAAATTTGGACGAAAACAATAAGTAAAAATTGGGGGGGGGGAGAAAGTAAAAATCCAAGAGAAATATTTTTTAAATTACATCCCAGTGCCTAGTAAAAAGGCATAGTTTGGTGGGTGATGGGGTTATTTTCTAAGAAATGTTTACTGTAAACGTAGGTTAAGTGTTACTTAATTTCAAACGTTTAAAAAAGTTAAATATAACAACAAATTTATTTTGTTGGTCACATTGAAGTGGGTGATCCTTAATGATTTTCATATATAATGAATGTTTGTAAATTCTAAAGTATACAAATAATTTAAAGAAATTTTAAGAATAAACAGTTTTAAAAAGATATTTGACTACTTGAAATACATGAATAAGCTTATTGAACATCAGTTCAGTGTTGGTACAGTAATCATCTTCTTACTATAATATTTCAATTAACATCTGATTTAATACTTTGAATCAATTAATTACGTATATTTTTAATTTATTGTTTGTTGTCGTGCGAGGCACACTGAAGTTTCCCCTAGTATTTTAAAATGATTTGCAAACGCTTATAAGAACACAAATTAAGGTACGTTTACTCGTTTGTCTACAGTTTAGTGTATCGCTTGGCCTTTGAACTAAAATGCAAATTTAAATCGAAATGTAGCTATTTAACCATTGTATAAACTACTTACACATTTCTGGGGAACTTTTTAAAATTCATATATTTTTGTTTTATGATATAGAATGCTCAACAATGACTCCACAGTAGAAGAGAAAAAAACTTGAATAATAACAGACCGTATAAGTCTAGTGCTACACAAAATGCATTAATAATAACTATCCATTTGTAAGGAATTGGTAAAAGTAGTGGTTTAGTTTCGTAATTTGTTTTTTATCAACAGTTCTATAATCTGTATGAAGTAACCTGTCTCCTGACCCTCGGTCTACCCAATGACTACATATCAATAAGACGAACAGTTTAAATGGGTAGAATTCAGCCCATTAAAGTAGGTATAAAAGTGTGATTTTGCATCCCGCCGTTAGGAGCGCTGAGCGCTCTTTTTGCAGACGAGTGTGTGACAAGAATGGAAAGAGAAGGAGAGACAGAGAGGTCCGACTGTCATGTGACCTTGAGCGCAGATTGCTGTGTCTCAGACAAGCTTTGGTGCGTAGCCCCATATTTGTCAATGCGATTCATTTCCCACATTGTAATAGCAGTGTACTAAATAAATACATTTTAGTTGGTTTTCTTTTCTAATGTTTTTTAAGTAATGTAAGTTTGTAAATATGGTTTTAGTATGTAATATGGTTTATAGTGTAAATACTGTTAGTGTGTAAAGTAAATAGCTGCTACATTTTGCAATGCAGTCCTGTTCAAAAAGTGGAGGATCTAAATGTTCCTATAAAAACTGCAACAATACATCTGTGAAAAATAAAGACTTACCATTTTTCAGGTTTCCAGTGAAAGACAAAGAAATGTATGAATACATAAAGTTTTCTTTACTGTTGTGTTATATTTGTGCGAGAATTAATTCTCGTACAAGTCGTAGGGAATTAATCAACATAAGAATCAAAGACTTTGTGAAGTTTATTAAAATGTTTTGACAGTTAATTTTTAATGGGAATATGTAAGGACGAATGTAAAAAGAGGGTTATTAATAATACCAAATTTATATCAACCTTTTGATAGTATTACCTAAATGGGAAAAAAGTTAAGTTGACGTGACTTCAATATTTTAAAAATGGCGACCGTTTACAACTTTCGAACGGAAATAACGAAATAACTAGCCCTTTCCTGAAAAAATGTCAAGAATAACTTTTTTTTGCAAATTGAATTCCCTATCGATTAAGTTCGTTTTAAAAAAATTGGTTAGAGAATAACGGACTTATGGTATTTTTCGACAGATAGTGCATGCCCCTCTGTTATTTATCATTGCAATTATTAAATTTAATCAAATCAGTTTCATTTATTTTGACACATAAAGCTGTTTGTTTATACAAGTTTTTATTAAATTTATACTATTGGTAAGTTCTTTTAAGAATTGTTTCAGTTAATACTAAACTCGTAGGAGTCAGCTGATTTGAGTTTTGTCTGACTTATTGTTTGTGATGATATAGTAACAATCGGCACCAGCTGATTCTGTTTTTGTTGACTTTATTATTGTTCTAAAAAAGCAACAAACAATATTGTATCCATAGTATTGCATTTAGAAACATTTTAGCATTAAGTTTTTCGTGTTTTAAACTGTGTTTGCTTTATTAATTAACTATAGAAATTGGAAAGTTACACAAACGCTGAGTATTGCCTCCATTTTACCTCCTAAGTGAAATAGATTCTGCCAATAAAAATATTGCAAATATGGTTTAGTAACCAGGACTACTCTTAAGTACTTACTAATTACATAAATTTAATAGAAATTTGTGTAAACAAACAGTTTTCTGGGTCAAAATAAATGAAACGCATTTGACTAAATTTATTATTGCAATAAAATATTATCGCCGTCCGATCCTGGACATCGCCCCCAAGAGGGGCGTGCACTAACTGGCGGAAAACGCCATTCAGGATATGATTCTAAGCGTAAAAATGATTGAAAAAATTCCTATGAAGGTATGTCCTAAAATGAGCGTTCCTTCTATCAGTCTGTATGTGATATTTTAATTAAAAATTATTAGTTAAAACCCACTAACAATATAGAGATGAAACCTTCCTCGTAAGCGCACACGCTTGCAGACTTATTTAGTGTAAAAAATCTTTTTACCTTTCTAAAAGGCGGACATTAAAAGTGTTTGTAGATACGACCGTTTTAATGTTACTTGAATTTGTAAAATTTAATGCCTCAAACTGTTCCTTTACAAAACAAACAATTGATTCAAACTGTCAAATTTCTAATATATATATTTACGGATTGATAGTCATGGGTTTGATTCCGAGTTTTTCAAAATCAAGCCGTAGGTGCAGCAGGATTGAAGCACCTCAAAGTACAGTTAACCAGAAAAGTCCTAAATTCCCAATTATCAATATGTGCCCCCACCATTAAAAACGCGGGGGAAAAGTAATTGTATTATTAACACACTGTTTTTTATGCACTGATTACAAATCTTATATTGCAATATTTCTGAAACAAACCAAGCGAACGTGAAACCCAAATTTGTTATTTGTCTACCATTTTTGACGAAACTCACTTTCTTTATGTTTTTTGAAGTACTAAATTTGAATTTTATATTGGATTTTACACATCTCACTTTTGTGGCGCGCTAATAAATTACACTTATAAATGATTTTATTATACAAAGAATTATTTAAATGAGGGACTTGAGACTATTTTGTTAGTTATGTTTCGCTGCTGAAGTAGCATTTATATTCCAATTATTAAAAAAAAAGGATGTTGGTAATAGGAAAAATAAACTGATAGATGTGTTTAAAATAATTAAACTTTATGGGATCAATGCAAAGTTATTATTTACAGATGCATAGACTGGATAGTTAACTGCGGAAATGACGATTTTGCAGAACTACCAGACAATAAGTTGAGGTAGCGGGTCCCGTGTTCAGTTCATTTTAAAAGTACAACATTCACCAACTCATTGAAAAACAGGCTAGAATGTTGATTGTTATACTTTCCTGCTAGAGAACGGGAAATTTGGCAATTATTAATTTTAAGTGTTTTATAGGAAATAAAATAAATAATAACATACGAAATTTACATAGTTACGTCTAATTGGTGAACTGGGGGCAACAGCCCCTTCACAATAAAAATAAATTTTTAGCCGAATTTTCGAAGAAAATAAGAGCTATTACACTCGACTCAATTTGAAAATTACTTTCCCGGATCGATAAGTGGTAGTAAATACGCTTCAAAATTGCTGATTTTTTGGTGAAAGGGTCCTAGTAGGATTCTTCAGATACGATTTTTTTTGTTTTTCGATCGGATTCAAAATGGCGGAGTTATACCGATTAATCGTTTTTGGGTAGGGATTTAAGTATATGGATTTTTCCCACCTTGATAAAATGGTAGTAAATATGCTTCAAAATAGCTGAAATTTTAGTGGAAGGGTCCTTGTAGGATGTCCCAGACACTGATATTTTCATTTTTCGATTTTACACAAAATGGCGGCTTGTTTGATTTAAACCAAAATGGCAAAGTTAGAGCGAGGAAATTGCATTATTACTACCACCCATAAGCCCTTGTGCAGATTTTGAGCTATATCGTTCATAAGGTAATTAAATTTTCTACAATCCTGTGCAAAGGTATTTCAGGTACAGTCCCCGGAACAAGGAACAAAATTGATAGAAAGCTCCCGATAAATGATTTTTTCATTATAAATGTCAGGTTTTTGCGCGATTTCTCCCACTCATAAGCCCGTGTGCAATTTTTGAGCTATATCGTTCGAAAGATAATTCAATTTACTACAATCCTGTGTAAAAGTAATTTAGGTACAGTCCCCGGAACAAGGAACAAAATTGATAGGAATCTCCCGATAAATGATTTATTCATTATCCATGTCAGGTTTTAGCGCAATTTCTCCCACTCATGAGCCCATGTGCAATTTTTGAGCTATATCGTTCGAAAGGTAATTAAATTTCCTACAATCCTGTGCAAAGGTATTTAA
>JAGFPH010026758.1:0-10295 GCA_018207615.1 Philaenus spumarius
TAAAGTGCCTATTTATAACATACATTTACAATTTACAAAAAAAGTTTCATGTTCCAAATATTTAGGAAACACAATATTTAATATAAGATGAAAAATATAACATGAACAGGCGCTACGTATCTGGTAGATACAACTCAAGGTCTAAAACTTGACCAACGTGTAAGGGAAGGGAGTTTAGGAAGATATTGGGAAGGGCAAGCTGTCGGCTTTTCATAGTTAGAAACTACAAAGAAAAATGGCACACTGTTATCTGCCAGATAGAATGCGCCCGACGGAGGGTTAAATAGAATGAACATTTTTGTTATATTAAGGAACGGTATCCACAAAATAAGGAAAGTACTGACAAAGTTAATATTTGGAATATCGCCATAGCAACATGGAAGCTTTTAATATTACCAAGCATATTTATATTGATTCACGTCATTGGAATTTAGTTACTATAGCGACGACCGCTTAGGTAGCCTACTTTGTTCAAGATCTACATAAACACTTGGTCGAGATAATCAGAAGGGTAGCCACCACTACAAATACTACTTCCTAACCTGTTGTGTGCGCATGCGTGCACGTCAATCACAAACACAAGTCTAATGAGCGAATGTACAATATGGCTGATTAACACAGGTATATCCAAAACTAGACACGTGCTAATTAACAGTCGCAAATTATTTGCAATTGATTGTGCCGAGGAATGTTTGGGAAAAGAATTTCACGATTACTATTTGATTTCTGAAAATCATGCACCATTCTAACGTTGAATGTAGAACTTGTTAGCGAATTTCCTTAGGAAAAATGAGCTATTGCAGTGGCCCTTATGGTAAGACCCAAGGTCGGGAGTAGCAAATGAGCACCGACCATGGTCCCCAGAACACGTTTTGGGGTGACATTAAAAATCATATATATTTGTTCGCACTCTAGCGGTCGCATTTTAAGTCCGATTTGGTTCAAATTTGGTGCACATGTTGGTTGTCTACGTCGCTCGGACGAGTTCGATAGCCAAACAAATTCAACAATCGGAAGAACGTTTTTTGGCCGGAAGTAACTATTTTTTGAGATTTTTCTTACGAGAATGAAATTTGTTTTTCAGTTTTTTCTACAAATATAAATGTAGGATGTTATTCTGCACATTTTGTTTTTTACGTAACCTTACAGCTCGCTTTGTTACCCCAAAATCGATCAAAACGTAAAATACCATAGAAGTACCCGGTTCAAAGTCATGTGGTGGATTCTACCGTTTTGTTGGCCTCCGGAGCACGCAATGCATTGTGTGCTGAAGATACTCCCAATACGGGGGTTTTCGTGCGAAGCACGCAATGTTTTGTGTATTGAAGATACTCCCATTATGCGGAATGGCGTGCGAAGCACGCAATGCTTTGTGTATTGAAGATACTCCCAATATTCGGATTGGCGTGCGAAGCACGCAAGGCATTGTGTATTGAAGATACTCCCGAGAGGGGGATTATCGTGCGAAGCACGCAATACTTTGTGTATTGAAGATACTCCCAATATGCGAAATGGCGGGTGAAGCACGCAATGCATTGTGTAATGAAGATAGTCCCAATACGGGGGTTGGCGTGCGGAGCACGCAATGCTTTGTGCATTGAAGATACTCCCAATATGCGGAATGGCGTGCGAACCATTTTACAGCTATTCAGCACCGTAGTGAATAGACCTATTTCCTAAATTGTTGGTTGAAACCCTAAAACATAGGCCTATAAACTTAAGTTTGGAAATTTCCTCAACTCACGTCAGCGATTCATCTGCGTGGTCGAATTATTTTTGTAAAATATTACTAGAAGTTGAGGTCTACACAACGCACAGTGGTCGGAAATGGCCAAAACAGGTCAAAAATCCCTGGTAGGACACATTTGAAGGAAACAATACTCTTTTTCACCAGCTAGTTCTTGAAGCCCTCATTAATAGGATAGAAATAACAACTTATTTGGTGGGTGGGCCCGTTCTGCGCTCGTGAGGTAACATTTGCTTTCGGGGCGACAAAGTGATAATTTTAAGGTACAAATAACTATTGTCCACGTTTTTTGGGACGCTGAATCGATCTAAACTATTACCAAGATCGCTCGTTTAGTAGCTAAAGCTAATATACCATCTCATGAAATAACGATTTACTCAAAATAGTTAGTTTTCATGATGCAATTTTTTCCCGGTGCAAAGGCGAAAAGGTATATAATATTTTATTTTTTTATTTTTTTTTTTTTTTTTTTTTCTTTCCATGCCACTTTGTGCCTTTCGGCTAACGAGCATGTTTTTTTGGGTTTTTAATATTTTATGGTCCCCCGCGGGATTTGAACCCGGGACGTCTTGCTTATGAGGCAAGTACCATAGCCGTTGAGCTATGACAGAGGACTAATAAATTTATAAATAAATGATAAAAAAATCATAGATAATCTTACCTCATAAGAAACAGTTTGAGCTACTGAACGAAGTCTCCCCAATAATGAATAAGTAGAACAGGAAGCCCAACCAGAAATCATAATAGTATAAACACCCATTCTTATACAACAAAGCAAAAACAAAATACCATGAATAAATGAAAAACAATTAATTAAAAAAGGATAAACCAATCATAAAAATAAAGAAATAAACAATCTTAAAATAGGGGGAAAATAATAAATTAAAAAATTAGATTTGAAAGGAACCATTTGTTCTTTAGTAAATAATTTAATAGCATCAGAGAAAGGTTGAAAAATTCCTAAAAATCCAAGTTTATTAGGTCCTTTACGAACTTGGATATAACCAAGAATTTTACGTTCAACCAAAGTTAAGAATCCAACCCCTAATATAATAAAAATAACTAAGATTAATACATTAATAAAATATATGTACTGAATATAGTAAAACCTATATAATCAAATTCTAAATTTAATGCACTATTTCTGCCAATTCAGTTAATTATAATTCAAATAAAATTAATAAATTATTGAATTGGTCCTTTCGTACTGATATCAAATATAAAATCTAAAGATAGAAACCAACCTGGCTCACGCCGGTCTGAACTCAGATCATGTAAGAATTTAAAGGTCGAACAGACCTAGAAATAAAAAAACTGCCCCTTATTCTAATCTTAATCCAACATCGAGGTCGCAAACTATTTTATCGATTTGAACTCTCCAAAATAATTACGCTGTTATCCCTAAGGTAACTTATTCTTTTAATCAAAAAACAAATAAAGGATCAAATAAAAATTTATTTATGAATAAAAAAAAATAACAAAAAATAATTAATCCATCACCCCAATTAAAAAATCACTACATATCAAAAAATATATAAAACAAATATGAAATAAATAAAAATAAAGCTCTATAGGGTCTTATCGTCCCTTAGAAAAATTTAAGCTTTTTCACTTAAAAATTAAGTTTTAATAAAAAAATGAAGAAAGTTATTTTCTCATCCAATCATTCATTCCAGACTCCAATTAAAAGACTAATTATTATGCTACCTTTGCACAGTCAAATTACTGCGGCCATTAAAAAATCATTGGGCAGATTAAATCTTTAAAATAAAATCTAAAAACCATGTTTTTGATAAACAGGTGGAAAAAAGAATTGCCGAATTCCTACAAAAATATTGATAATTATACTAATTTAATCATTATTAATTAAAAAAATAATTAACTTTAAAATCTTAATAAAAAAAAAATAAAAACAAATAATAAATTATAAAAATAAACAATTACGTAATCAAATGAATGCTGTTTCTAAGCCTACAAAAATTATTATAATAAAAAATTATAAATATTAAAGCAAGATTATCCCTACTTATTTAATATCAAAAAAAATATTAAAATAAAATTTTTAAAAAACTTAATAATACAAAATTAAATTTAAATCTTAAGAAACCAGATAACATTAAAGGCGAATAATATTTCACTACTAAAAAAAATTATTAATAATTATGAAACATTAATTAAAATAAAAATTTAAATAATTTAAATTCGGGAAATTAAAATATATTATAATTAATTAATTAACCCTGATACAAAAGGTACAATAAAAAAATACTTATAATCAAAATAAAAATATCCTATACAGTACATATAAACTATAGAAATAAGAATGTTTTCAAAAGTTATACTTAAATAAAAAAAAATACTTTATTTAAAAAATAAATAATAAAAAAAAATCAAAATATTATATTCAAATTAAATTGAATTGCACAACTTATTTATTAGACTATAATATTTTAACATACAGCATATGCGTAGGTTCATCTCTTTTAGGTGAACTTATTTATAAATAAATTCCGTAAATTACAAAGTTTGAGTCATTTTATGTGCGGACCATGATAAACGGTAACCTAGTAAGTAATCAGTGATGGAAGGCAATCAGAATACCAAGAAAGCAAAATTCACATCTAAGGACGAGTTTGCTCAATGTGTTTGCGGTACAAGCAAAATTCGCAGGTTTACGCAACTGGTTCTTGAATTTTTCGTTTCGGTAGACCCGAATTAGTCTAAATCAATCGCAGGTTGGCGCAACATAGTTATTTATTTTTAAACTTTTTTTACCATTTTACTCTATTTAATTTTACATCAAATCTAAATGCCTTGAAAATGTATAACACAACTAGGAGGCCCGTGCGCCAATTTTACATTTTAATATTTGTTTCTGTTTGTGAGAAAGTCACCTACAATTCGAAGAAATTAAATGACTTTAAACTCACAGTTATTATAAAATTAACTTTTTCCCGTGAAATTTAAATGTTAACTATATTAAGAAAAATTAAATTTTACCATAAAAAACTGACCATTTTGATTACAAAACTTCTTTAATTACAATGTTTGAAGTAGCCTAATTACACCATCCTGTTTTACCTTTTACTTAATAGTTTCCTTTACTGACACTATTATAACAGAAAATCGTTTAACTCTTGAAAAAGCTAAAATAAAAGTACTAATTTACAATACTTATAATATGTCGATTGTAGTCTATATTATAAAGAGTGATTTACCTACCTCAATTAGGCAACAATTTATTAATAAAAGTAGCCTATTTAAAAATTAATTTTCATAAGCTGTTTCGTCTCTTGTTTACAGTTGCAGAAGATCTATTTTTTTACAATCTGCCTTGGTTAAAAATTCATCTGAAGATAATCAGCTGTTAAATTACAATCACATTTAAAACCGTTATAAAGCAAGTTGGTCAGCACTGGACCTTTGAAAGCGCCCTCTAGAAATAAATCAAAGGCTAGCGGGGCGAAGCCCTAAACGAAATGACCTTTAATATGACACCTCAATCGTAAAAAACGGTTAAGTTGTATTTGTGAAAAAGGGATGTAACAGAGAAACCCCTTATTGTATTAAGTATATGATTCTTTAGGCATAATTTCTTAAGTACCTTTAAAGGTTGTAACTAATAAATCACGAAACAAATATTATTCTGGGGTCGCTCAAATTTGTATTTTTACTATGGGGTCGCCTAAGTAAAAACGGGTTATGGACTGTATGTCCGACTTACAAAGCCAATAAATCCTTGAAATAATTTTCAGATGACACCTTTGAACGTCAGAAATGTAATTAATGAATTTGCTCTTTTTAGCCAAGTGGAAAATTAGGGGTTTCACAAGTCTCCGAGCACTGTGTGAGGTTGGAGAGATTGCAGTTTCGGTTGTTTTAAAAATATACTGAAATGTTTGTAGTGAATACGAAACGCTCAAATACGAGTTTTGTGACGTGTTCCTTTCTACGGCATTTTTAAACCTTTGTACTCGTGATTTGATTATGCGAGGGTTGACAGTTTTAAGGGATGGTTTACTTTTGACATTTTTACCGCATCCATGGCAATTCAAGATTTCTCTGACGCATTTTTGATGAAATATTTTATTAAGGCTAGAGTTTATTTTAAAAGTATTCTATTTTTTCTGTCTGCCCTTGTTTTATAGATTAATTAAGTAACTATGACCCCCCCAAACCCTCCCTAAGATTTCAAATGTTTGTAAAACCTTTCTTAGTGAGCACCCACGGCCCTAGAGGAAGCTACATACCAAATTTTATTATAATCCGTTCAGTAGTTTTAGAGAAATCGTGATTTAGTAACTTTGTCCCCCCTCCCCAAACCCTCAAAACATTTTCGAATTTTTTGAAAACCTTTCTTAGAGAGCACCTACGGCCCTAGAGGATGCTACATACCAAATTTTATTCCAATCCATTCAGTAGTTTTAGAGAAATCGTGATTTAGTAACTTTGACCCCCCCCCCCCAAACCCCCTAAAATTTCGAATTTTTTGAAAACCTTTCTTAATGAGCACCTATGGCCCTAGAGGAAGCTACATACCAAATTTAGATCGAGCACTTGGATCGGGGTAGGGTGTTGGGGTAGCAGTGACATACGACCTACGCATGAGCAGTGAGGCCAGAGTTGTTGCGTGAGCGGCAGGTATTTTTGCTATATATTTTACAAAAATTGGTCAAATTTTGGTTTTTAGTCAAACTAGTTTTTACTAGATTTCTTGACTATGAATTGTGTCTAGAATTATAAAAAGCTCCGTTACGCTGTGCCCTTAATACGTGTATCTTCTATCTATATGTATAAAAGCCAAATCCACTGACTCACTGATCACGATTTCTCAAAAACTACTGAACGGATTGAAACGAAATTTTATATTTAGCTTCCTCTGGGGCCATAGGGGCTCACTAAGAAACGTTTTAAAAAAAATTGAAATTTAAGGGGGGTTTGGAGAGGTCAAAGTTACTAAATCACGATTTCTCCAAAACTAAAACGGATTGGAATGAAATTTGGTATGTAGCTTCCTCTAGGGTGATAGGTACTCGCTAAGAAAGGGTTTTAAAAAATTCGAAATTTTAGGGGGGTTTGGGTGTCAAAGTTACTAAATAACGAATTCTCCAAAACTCAAACGGTTTAGAATGAAATTTGGTATGTAGCTTCCTCTAGGACACTAGGTACTCGTTAAGAAAGGTTTTCAATAAATTCAAAATTTTAGGGGGGTTTAGGAGGGTCAAAGTTACTAAAATCCCCCATAAGAAATACATAGTATAATAAATTTAATGATTTAATTTTTTGTTAATATACTTTTAACTTTCATTTGCCTATCCGTGCAAAGCCGGATCGGGCCAGCTAGTTTGATATAAAACCCTACAAACGTTTCATTCCAGTACGCAAAATTTTTAAAACATTTACTTGATTTATGGACTGTGCTTTTTTGAGTTTGAACTTCGACCTTACGACATGGGATTATGGCCTGCTTCGCTTCGCTCGCTGCGGAAAAACTCAGGATCAGAAGGTGCCCCCATGGTAAAATCCAAACGTAGATTTGAACAGGGTACTTTCATAGTATTTTACGTTTTGATAAATTTCGGAGGAACCAGACGGATTACAAAGTCGTGTAAAAAATAAAATGTGCTTAATGATATTCCATATTAGGTTTTGTATATAAAACCCCCAAAACGTTTCACTTTAGTACAAAAACTCGGGGACAATGAAACTCCGATATTTTAGGTACGTTTGAAATGATGAAACTGCCCTGCTCATTAAGGAGGATCAAGATGGGTCGCCTCGCCAGACCAGAAATGCTGAAATTGCCCCGAGCGTCTGTCCCTGCGTTATTATTTTTTGTCCCTGCCTTCTGTCAGTGACTGCAGTCTTCTAATAACTGCCACCAATATCAGGAATTACTAGCTGATAAAGTTTAGTGTAATACAATCTGTTGTATTATTAGGGGTTAGGTTAGGTTGTCGACGGCAGTTTTAGAAGACTGCAGTCACTGAAAGGACGCAGGGACAAAAATAATTCCCTTTTTCCCCACAGTCCCGTAGCGACTACCTGGCCAGGCGCTCGGTGAAATTTCAGCATTTCTAGTCTTGCGAGGCGACCCTTCCTAATCCTCTTTAATGACCCGGGCAGTTTCATCGTTTCAAAAGTCTCAAAACATTATTACTACCTGTCAAAAGATCCACCTACTAGCTAATCGAACTTAAATTGCGGAATCTAGAGTGCGAACACAATATATATAATTTTTAACGACACTCCAATACGTGTTCTGGGGACCATGATCGGTGCTCATTTACTACTCCCGTCCTTAGATCTCACCATAAGGGTCACTGCTATAGCTCGTCTTTCCTATGGAAATTCACTAATAATACTATGCACACAAGCTTTAACATAAAGCACGTATAGTTCTACATAGTCATGGTGGGTGCTTGTGTGCGTATAATGTGTACTTTGATATCTTTTTGAGTGATATTTTAACTCCTGATGATGGAGTTACAGCTCCGAAACTCGTCGTTCTTAAAATTTCGACATGGAGTCGCAAAACGTACCGATAAAGTAACATTCAGTTATTAACCAATTAAACGTGACTTTTATACCGCAAACATGTGACTTTTGATCAGCTGTTCAGTTTGACGTAGTCTATTTTGTTTGCAGACTTAATATTCCCGAACAGAATAGACAAATTATAAGAATATATTAGCATCAAGACCAGCTGACGTACTACGTTAGAAACAGACATCCCATTCCAGATGATGGAAAGTTTTAGTTAAAGAGTTAAGCGTGCTGTGATTGTGTCTCGGCTGTGTTATTTATTCCGAGACAGCTGTTGTTAACAACTTATGTATTTCGAGTTGTTAATGCAGCCACTCTAGAAGTTTACGAAATGATGTTATTCAACTCAAATCTTTATCGGATATTTTTAACTTCCCGCTAAAAGAAAATTGAAAATTTTCTAAAATCGGGAAGTTATTGGTTTCACACCGTTTTTTGAAAATCGAGTATTCATCAGATCTCGACGTTTTGAGGTCCTAGGAATCTTCCCTGACCACTCCCGAGAGGGTGTCACCCTGTCTGTATGTATGTGTGTGTGTATGTAAGTATGTGACCCGCTTATAACTTTTGAACGGCTTAACCGATTGGATCCTACCAAACGGCGTTCTAAAGAGTTCCATCAAACTTAGATTTCATGAAAATTTCAACTAATTCGGACCGGTAGGTTCTGAGAAAAAACTAAGAAATACATTTTTTTCAAATCAGGTTTTTTTTAATAACTTTTAAACGGCTTTACTGATCAATTCCAAAATCTAATCAGCTTTTAACCTTGAAATGCGACGTCGATCGCTACCAGTCCGGTCAAAATGGGTTAATTCGTTCGTGAGATATCGTGAACGAAAGAAAATAAAAAAAAGTGTTTTTTCTCAATTTCTCCGAAATTTTTCATCAGAAAAATTTTTGTTGTCGATTCTTTCAATGGACTCGAAAAACTGCATCGATTGCCGCAAACCATAACTGCATAAAAATCGGTTGATTCATTCAAAAGTTATGGCAGTTTAAAATTTCCAAAAATAGTGTTTGTTGTAATTAAACTTAGCGGGAAGTTACATGGATGGCCTTTAGGGTCAACCGTTTTCCAATTTTTTTTAATGAAAAGGACTTACAATGTCTTATAAGAATGACAAATAGTTTTGAAAAACCAATTTCTATTAATATGCAATTTAACTTAGTAATAGAAATTACACCTAGTATAATAGGTATTACTTTCATGAACCAATGAATGTAAAAGTGTTCCTCAATCAATACGTTTTATTTTAGTAGCAGTAAAGAGTCTATTTATCGTCATTGCCATTTCAACTGTAGATTGTATTATAATCTACAATGATATCTATTCTTACTATGTTGCAGGAGAGTTTTCTACTTCCGGTGCCGTCCTTCGGACCAGGAGGGAACCTAGCGAGGCCTGTTAGTCCTCTGGTCGAGGATGCCGAAGGCGAAGAAGGCGACGCCGATGTCGTAGTGGGAATCAAACGTTCGAACACGGCAGTCGGCATAACTCTCGCAGGACCCAGGATAAGCAACCATCAGCCGGCAAAGTCTACGGGAAACAGTCTTCTGAGGAAGTGTTACCCGTCGAGTACGACGCAAGTTCCGTTCCTCCCTTCGGGACATCTTGAGGATTGTCTGCCGCCTTGTTACCATGGAGCGAAAACTATGGCTAAACTCATCAAGGTAGGATACAAGTTAGTCGTTAGAATGGATTGTCTTTAAAGTAATTTTGTATTTTATGTATTTAGGGAATATTTCCGAGAAAGGAGTTATTGCAGTCATTGCGACTTCCGGAAAATTCCTGAATAGTTTTACGTTGTATAGTTCCCAGATCCGAAAACGATAACTCAAAGCTTTATATGAATATCTTTTTTACACGATAAATGTCGTAATTTTGTACAAATTAGCTCATGGGGTAGAAAAATTGGGGTTGAAGAGTAAAACATGTATTCTTAATAAACGCAGTATTAAATCCGTTCAACGTTGTTGTAAATATATAGATGTAATAATT
>JAGFPH010026761.1:0-10292 GCA_018207615.1 Philaenus spumarius
CATCCGGGCTCTAGTAATAAGAATATTGGGATAGGTATAGTTCAGTTAGTAGGTCAACCTTGTAGTTGAAGGGTTAGTGTACCTGATGCTTTTCCAGTTCATGCTTTATTCATGCTTTTTCACTTAAAGAAGTTGATACACCACAGATCGGGTTTTCATTGTTTGAAGTGCATGTATTTTTTGCTTACATATTTTTTGTGTGAGTGTTATAGTGGAATAAACACTGTTCTCAAGTATTGCTATGCGCACAAAGTAAGAACGTTTCTTTAACCCTTTTGCTCCTGACGTCCGATTTTCCCTTTTGCGTAAGTATGTTCGTTGAATCCCACCATCCGAAAAAACTTAATAACTCTGACATTTTTCAATATAGAGTAGGACCCCGATTATCCGGGGTTTACTTAACCCGAACCCAGGTTAACCGCAATGATTTTCGTGAAAAAATTAAAAACATCTCTAAATCAATTAACACTAGTATGAGAAAAGTCGCATAGTATAGGATAGAGACACTGTTACTAGGGTGAGTCACACGTCGTGCCACTTTCACTATTCACTGTCTGAAAGCTTGTCTGTCTGCCCTCCCCCTTCCGCTAAAAGCCAAACCCTTAATATTCTACATTTCCGCTCTTCACAGCTTTATTTTGATGCGTTTCGCGGCAGTGTTGTTTTGAGTTTTGTAAATTAATTTTTATTTAGTGTCTTATTAGCAATTTATTGGTAGTGTTTTCATGTTAGGCAGTCTACTGTAGTTAAAGTGTTTTAAAGTGTAAATTAGTATGTAAGTAAAAATGTTTAGTGTCTTTCACTGACAGTTTCAAAAGCGTATAAGCTGTTGTTGTATGTACAGTACTGAAATTTTTAGTCTGCAATGTCTGATTAATATACAGTAGTTTTATTATGAAGAACATTTATTTCTTTGTACTGTACTTTCTTAATAAAATTGTACTCAGAATCCAAATTATGTAAGGTAGTATTGGTTAACCGGATAATATGATCCGGAACACCGCCGCCCCCTTTATTCCCGGATAAACGAGGTTCTACTGTATTGTAATGAAATTTAAAGTTTTTGTTAATTTTTAAATGTAAAATTGTGTTATGTGGACAAAATTGTTCAAGATATTTTTTTTTGTAGTGTCGTTTTCAAGAAGTAGGACTTAAAAAAAATTGTAATTCTTTTTTTGCTAAGTAACAGTTTACATTTCATATCTAATATGAATTGAGACTTATTTTTAAAATGTACTAACTTTTAGAACGTTTCATTCCAATCAAAATACAAAAAATCATCTAAATTGATCAGTAATTAAATTTAGTACATATTTTATTGCGAAACACTGAAATTTTTGCTGAATTGAGCCTGGGATTTTATGCAGATACGTAACAGATAGTGGTTGGGCTTTTTGGAACATATGAAAAATTGGATGTCGGGAGCCAAAGGGTTAACCCTTTCACTGCTGTGTTGGGACAGCAGTTGCGACATCCGCGTGCTGAATTAGGAATGTCGGCAGCGGGACAACGCAGTATTTCCCGTTGGTAATGATTAATTGATCAGAAAAGGAAATGAAAATAATGAGTTGTTAAATATATTTTTTCTTTGTCTATTTAATATTATGAATACTTATTAACTTGTGGATAGAATTCACTGTTTCTCCATAGCATCATTTGTACAACATTGCAACACTCTACCGTACCCGCCCCATGCCCATGGGCGGAGTTATCGGCACACGTGGCATCTAGAATATGCCTATTATTATAGTTTTCAGAATTAAAAAGAACTGGTTCATCAATCACCTACCCTCTAATCTTAACACTACCGGTACCTTCAATGTCACTTATATCACTGTTATAATTTTCATCTTCAATTTCTAAAGTAGGTACTCATGAACTCATTCAAAACTGTAGGCTAATAATACTTTCAGTAAGTCCAACTTAAGATGCAACCATTGTGTAAACTAAAGCATGCGTACTCTGTAGAGTAACACTCATACTTGTTTTAGTGACATAGGAGGATTCAATCCAGTAGTTCTTTTAATATCTAATAGAGAACAACACTTATCAGCAAATAAATAATACGGATACGATAAATTTTAAAACGAGCGTAGCACATGAAGTTAAAAAATTTAAACGTTTTTATATGGGCATAGCACTGCAATATAGCAGCGGCAAAACGTATTATATAAACGGGCATAGCAGTGAAAGGGTTAAAACTATATAACCTATGTTATAGGCCTATTGGAAGTTAGCTTATCAGTAAAAAAATATTACTGGATGTTCTAAAATAACAAGTTTTGTCGTTATTATTAGGTTTAAAAAAAAAAAAAAATTATTTATAGATAAATAAATAACCATTACAGTTTAGAGTTAAAATAATTCAACCACGCAGCTGAACCGCTGAAGTGAGTTTAGCAAATTTCCAAAATTAAGTTCATATGCCTATGTTTTAGGGTTTCAACCAACAATTTGGGGAATAGGTCTATTCACGACGGTACTGAATAGCTGTAAAATGGTTCGCACGCCATTCCGCATATTGGGAGTATCTTCAATACACAAAGCAATGCGTGCTTCGCATGCCATTCCGCATATTCTGAGTATCTTCAATACACAATGCACCGGGTACTTTTATGGTAATTCACGTTTTGATCAATTTTGGGGGAACCAAGTGAGCTATAAGGTCGCGTAAAAAAAGAAAATGTGCAGAATAACACCCTACATTTATATTTGTAGAAGAAAAAACTCTAAAAAATATTTATTCTCGTAGGAAAAATCTCAAAAAATAGGTAGGCCTACCTATGGTCAAAAAACGTGCTTCTATCTAGTTTTCCTTTCAAATCAAATCTAATGCATATTATAGTGCAATATCTAATGCCCCTTAACTAACCATACGTCTTGGAGGCGGAATAATAATTAAAAACCTGCATATTATTTCTTCTCGTTTTATTTTTTACTCCGCGTCCCTCTACCTTCCAGTTGTGGTGTATCCTTTGAGCTGTAAAATTCCCGTCTTTGTTCAGTGTTCTCCCGATCGGTTTGCTTTACTTGAGTGACATAGTTTTCCGTCTCCGAAACGTATCGTGTCTTATAAGTTATATGATTTTAGCATTTCCCTCCTATAAATTACAATGTGTTTACTGTTGAAGAAATTTTTAAATGAAAAGAGTGTGTTGTCGGGAAATTTGGTGTGCTAGAACACGGTTATGCGTCAGTAAACTTAAAACATTTTCTAAAGAGTAACTATGAAAGGAATATTTGTTACCTTTATTCTGGAGGCCAGAAGTCAGCAATATCTTTGAGAATTTCCTTGAATAAGTATTTTCCGTGATGCCACTGTCGCCACAAAAACTCACACCAGTAAGAATCAAGCATAGAACGATGTGTGCCGCACTGAACTTTGTTACGGTGATTTGCCAGCCGCCAATTGCTTTCAAAATTGTAGTTGCTTTATTTTCCGCTAGAGGGCAGCACCTCCTGGATCTTTGATATATTGTAGACCAACATTACAGCACTTAGTTGCTTTATTTTCCGCTAGAGGGCAGCACCTCCTGGACCGTCTTAATAGATAATCTTTCCTTCTCTTCTTTATATTACATTATCAACCAACAAACTTAATCTTTCTTTCTCTTCTTTATATTACATTATCAACCAAAGAAACTAATCTTTCCTACGTGGAACTTTAAAATTGTCTAGTAGAGGGCTGTCATCTAATAAATAAACCAGTGATTTTAATTTAAGATTGCCAAGTAAAGGCTATGTAAAAAAAAGAGACTAATGGATATTTAAGATTGTCTAGTAGAGGGCTGTCGTCTAAACAAAAAAATGATTTTAATTTAAGATCGTCAGAAGCGCCTCTTCGGGGGGGAAGGGAAAATAAACATATTAAGATTGTCTATTTAAGATCGCCAAGTTTTGAGGTTAGGATTTCAATTTTGCTTTCAATTGGATCGACAAAATTATATTTATGAGTAACTGTGAAATGCTCATAACCGTAACTTTGAACCAGTTAGGTTAGGAAAATGTTTAAAGTTTACTGACACATAATGGAAAAGCGCCTAAAAGTTTTTAACAGTCTTTGCCAAATATATGCAATAATTGATGGATCTGCAGCCACTAGTTGAGTTTAGGCCAGTGTAATTTGTTGAAATCCATTAGCATACTTCTAGTTGATTGCCCGCCCCAGTCTTAGCTGAATTAATAGTTTGGTCCTAGTTCCTATTTTACTTACTAATCCACTACGTCCTAATAGTGAATGGAATTTACATCATGTTCTCATAAACCATTAATTTTTGTAGAAGTACCTGTTTCATCAATGCTAAACAGATGAAGTAGGCCTTACAGTCAGGCAGCTTGTTTCTACTTCAATGTATTCAGCTACTGGTCTGATCTAGTCTTATGGCTTTTTTACAGTTCACTTCTCTCTATACTCTGTGCTGCTTCAAAATAATTAACAAGAGTAAATTGTGCTGCCTCTTTAAAAAAAAGTTAATTTTGTGTATCAAATCATATTTTACCAATAAAACTTTAATTATTCCAACAGCTGTTCATATTATTATAAATTTAGAATTAATTTGTAGAATTATTTTATTTATAAGATTCTTCAAGTATATACGAGGGCTGTTCGGAAAGTAACCTCCATTTGCTCACTGTATGGTAAGTGGAGAGGGCATTGCCGCCATTTTTGCGTTGGCGCGCAAGGCAGGTCAGTCGGCGTCCAGACCGTGTTATAGTGAAGATAGTCCGAGTGCTAGTTGTTTTTCGGTCGCTTGCCAAAATGTGTGCTGCAATAGAAAATCCTACGTTATGACCAAGAAGGAGAATCTTTTCTGAACAAAATTCAGACAGGAGATGAGACTTGGGTCAAGTACGTGAATCCTGAGACTAAACAACAGTCAAAGGTGTGGGATCACACGGTAGCGCCACACAAACCAACAAAAGCACGGCAAGATTTTTCCAACAGAAAGCTCATGGCAACGGTGTTTTGGGACCCAAAAGGGGTGCTGCTGGTTGAATTCATGGGATGTGGTGCAACAATCAATGCTGATTCGTACACTCCAAAAACTTACGACGGGCGATCCAAAACAAACGTGGTCTTCTGTCATCATTTTCCTCACACTGATCAGAAAACCAAAGACCTAGGCCAGTTCAAATAGGATGTTTTTAGGCATCCACCATCCAGCCCAGAGTTGGCTCCTAGCGACTTCCACCTCTTTATGCATATGAAGAAATGGCTTGGCTCCCAGCGATTTGAGGATAATGAAGAGCTCAAAGATTAAATGTTCATATAAACTACAGTAGAACTCCAATTATCCGGACTCCAATTATCCGGATCGCCAATTATCCGGATCAGATTTGAATAAGAACATAGTCAAACGGAAGCGAGACTTGGCGGCGCGAAATCGATTTAAGGTAGCAAAACAGCTGACTCTGCCTGGTATGTGCAAAAAATAATGTATTTTACTGAATAATGTATTTTACTGTGATTTAGTATTGTTTGTAAATATTACATAGCCTAATGTAAACATTGTCATTGATATTGTTTTTTTCATAATAAATACCTTAAATGTTCTCTATTGTGTTTTGTTAACGTTTTTCTCCTAAAAACGGCTTTTTTTCGAAAAAAATCCAATTATCCAGATTTTTGACTATCCGGATCGGGTCCGGTCCCTATTAATCCGGATAATTTGAGTTCTACTGTATGTTGAAAATTAAAGGAAAGTTGTAGTTTTAAGATGTATATAATACAAATTTTGTATCTACTTCTGTTTTATTTATAAAAAAACAGAGGATACTTTCCGAACAGCCATCATATTATGCCAAACAGTTTATATTAGGACTTCTCATACATATTTAAAAATAAATATTAGTCTTGGTAGATTGTACAGGTTTAATACAAAGAGTGAGGTATTTGTATCAAGTACTAACTAATACCAGTTCCATGTTGTATCAGGTACATAACAACCTGTACCAACTCATCAATACCTGTTAATGCAAAATACTAGTTAAAATATAAGGGTGTTTATGTTTTTATTATTATATTCATAGTAGAAAATGATGATATTGTAGGGAGCTGACATGATGGTGAACCTCTAAGGAATGTTTTTGCAATAGTGACAACACTTTTCTATTGCCTGCTAACCAATTACCAATCATTATGTATAGATTCAAATTTAATTTTTGTTAGGCCAGTGTTATCTTGTATGACTTCAGGCTTTCTTCTGTTTTAAGAGAGATTGTCATTAGTATCTTTTTTCCAAATCGTTATTAATAAAATTGTTGTGTTTGCGTAGGTCTGAGTCAGTACTAAACGAACGTGATCCCTTGGACCTGAGCGATATTAAAGCTGTAAGTAGAATACATTTTATTAGTATAATAATGTATGTGTATCTAGAATTTCAACATACCCACCTTCAAACGTTAAGGTTATTTTCAAATGAAAATTGTGCTTAAGAAACTATACAAATTATTTAATATACAATTTCTTAATATTTACTCTTTCTCTAAATTTTACATAATAAGTTATCATGAATTAACTAAACTAACTTCACCCTAATATTTTGTCAAAATTATTAAATTTAATATATAATGATGCTAAGGGAAACTGTACTAATTAACTACTATCCTTAATATTTAATATATAAAACTTATTCTTTAATAAAATTAGATAATAATAAAACATAATGAATATTAAAACTTAAAAGTTTGTTAATTAAGTTAACAGAATTCTTTATTTTAAAGCTTTAATTTTAACAGCTGTTTGTGACATATTCAATTTATTGTTAAATTGGACCAGACTCTACTTTTAATTGCTTATTAGGGTTTTTTTCAAATCCTTGACAGCTAATTCTCTATAAACAAGGCCCGGCCAAATTGCTTAAATTGTCTTGCTTTTTAAATTTATTACATTTTATTTAAGGTTGCCCTGTTTCACACTCGCTACATATTTTGCTTTAATTATGCACTTTATTAAATTTATTTAACCCCTTATTGATTTAACTTTCACTACACAATTTATCCTATCCTCTGTCCTTTGAGGTTCCTGGAAGAGCTCTGGGTTTGTTGTAGATAGACTCCCATATGAATTAATATATTTTACTTTATTAAGACCCAATTAAAAATGGTTTTCTTGATAATTGGCTTTTGTATTTTAAGGTGAAATTTAAATTATCTATGTTGAAGTAATTTTTGAGTTTAAGTGTTGATGGTTCAAGAGTTGTGTAAGACGTCTTTATCTTGATTTCTGGACTTCTCCCCCGCTCTTTGTTTTTGCATCATTTTTAAACTTGTGCTCTTCATGGCTAAACGATTTGTTTGAAATTTCTGATTGGATCTGTATTTTTATAAAATTTGTGCTACAGCATCGGTTTAGTAATTTTCCTTTCCCATGCTTTTGTTGGGTTTGTATTTCCTTGTGAAAGGTAACTTGAAACACTCCTCGAGTTATTTTTTTACTTTTGTTTTGTCATGTAATCCAACTGTTCTCACACACTGTCTGGGAATTGTAACATAGTCGTTAACACCTGTGTTTTTAGCATTTGTTGTAATCTGATTAAATAAAAGTTGTCTTCAGAGCAAAGACTTTCTAATATCAATGACTTTAAGATAACTGTTAGCATAAATTCACTGTGTTTTGTTATTAATATTATTAAGTCTTTTTACTTATATATCCCTGACAAGGTCTTATGTTAGGAACAAATAAGTAATAACAATTTGTGATCAGTATATTATTTTTATACAGCTTTTAGGGTAGGCCTAAATTAGTTGAATACAGTAAGTCCTCTACTTACAAACTAAATGTGTTCATAACAGTAGTTCCCAATGATTTAAATAAAAACCCGAACCACAAAGCAAGGAACAAAAACAATAACTAAACAACTAAATTGTTACCCTTATGTACATTTCGATGACATGGTCATCATCCTCAGAAGGTTTTAACACTACTAAAGTATACAAACAATATTACAGACCTATATAAACACACCCTCTCCTTATATTCCTGGATGTACTGCAAGTTTTAAAAAGATCAGTAGAGTTGGAGATACTTAGAGGATAACTATGGCGGTTTTTATAGGTAGGTTTAGTTCTGAAAATGAAGGTAAGAACACCATTCCCCTTAGGCCTATAGTTATGGATGTACTGCAAGTTTTTTTAAAAATAAGTATAGTTAGAGATACTTACAGGATAGCTATAGGAGTTTCAATTTTGTTTGAAAAAGTAGGAAAATAGATTGGTTTTAACAGACATTATGTGGTGCTGTTTTCCTATTAATAAAAGCCATTTTATGTTACTAAAAATCAACTTTTTTCAATAACCTGTTTCAAGATGGTGGCCTTTTAAATATTTTATTGAGCCGTTTTATAATTTTCGAGGCCTGTCCACTGATATACCTGCGGCTTTTATGTAATTCATTTAGTCAACATTAGAACAAAAAGTATTTTAGAAGGTAGACTACTAAAATTAAAACAAAATTTTAAAATTGAAGTGCTACAGCGGAATGTATTATTTTACTGATGGTTCTGTAGTAAATGTGAACAGAATGCTAAACTATGTGAACTTGAGTGATTGTTATCAAGTAGAGGTGGGCTAAGTGATTACTTATCTGTAATGATTACTACCAATACCAGTACTTTGGTGTACAATACAATTTCAGTATCTGATAATGAGGTTTATACAAGGTTACAAGGATACAAGGTTTATATAAAATGAAATTAAAATGTATACTCCTACTTGGTTAATAACAAAAAGTACAATAGCCTACTGATCATAAAGAAACTAAACAATTTTCTTACTTCAAAAAATATAGAATATTCACTATTTTTTCTTTTTTTTAAGTCCATTTGAAAGAAATACACTTATAACTGCACTATCTACTAACTATACATTTGAAAAGTTTAACTGAAAGACAAAGAAGCCGGAAGCTGTTGAGTTTGAATAATATGTAATATTGTTTATTAATACAGGTTAATAAAGTCTAATCGAACTAGCATCGGTTGAATCGCTGTAACCAATATTCAAGCAACACAACTCGGAGTACACGAGTACAGTATAGAGTACACAGATACGTCGTGTAATCGTAATCTCTCAGGATTAAGTTATTAGTAGACATTGGTCAGTATTTGTACTCTTGTACTGTGAGTTCTCACTGTACTCAGTAACAGATACTTTTGACTTACAGTAATCGGATACATTTCCACTTGGCAAGTACTGAGTACAAAATACTGATTACAGGAAATATGGGCACATTTCTAGTATCAAGTGAAGGGTAAAGTTTTGTCATTTGATTCTATTGAAAAGATGTTTAGCCACCTTCTTATATTTACAGGAAGATGAAACCCAAATCTCAGAAGAAGTAGAAACATTAGCGACTGCCAGTCTGCCTACAAGCTCTAGTAGAAAAGGTAATTTTTGTATTGCTTAAATTTTGCTTTTATTTAGTTGAATGGTTTGTTCATTATAATCTACCTTCGTTAAAACCTTTCGCCCTGCATTTATTTGACACTCGACTGCTCAATCAGATCCAATTAAAATAAAACTTTCTATTTTCTCTCACACCATCTTCGTTGCTGCAAACAACCTGCGCCTGCCCTGACATAAACTAAGCTTGTTTCAAACAAATTTCTGTGTTTACTTCAATCGTTGGAAGAATAAAATATCCGGCAATAGTTCCGAAACAAGTTATATGATTAACTTTTGAGATTCTAAAGTTTACCTTGACAAAATTTGTTTGTTTTGCTTATACAAAATCTGTTATACTTTTCTTTAAATCTACACATTTTTAAATTTAGGAACTAAATTTCAAACATTTAGAAAAGTTGATGTATTTTTCACTGCTGATTAATGGTGGCTAGTGATTCCAGTATTTTCCTCGCTCGTTTTACAAAAACTCCTATATACTTTTACCTCAAGGTTATTAATTTCCTTTGAACTTTGCTTCATTCTAGGAATTGATCTTAAAGAATCCCTAGATAAGACACTGTTTACTTTTTCTGAAATATAGTCAACTTTGTATTATCACTGTGATATATAATTTTTTTCCATTTGCCGGATCGTATTCTTGATTATTCTTTTCTTGTAAAAATAATTACTACAACGTTACAAAATAACTGTTTACAACTTGCAACCCTTCTTCTGCTTAAGAGGTGCAAAAAATTATTATGTAAATAAATAAATAAAAACTTTTTTGTCGAAAAATTTTCAAAGTCCAAAATAATTTTATTTTGTATTTAAAAAAGAATAATATATGATTTCATTTGAATTTAGACTCTACTTTGTCTTGTATAACACAAATCTAATAATTTTGAATCTAA
>JAGFPH010026762.1:0-10292 GCA_018207615.1 Philaenus spumarius
TTTTTTTTAAACCTTTTGGGATCATCTGAAGATATTTCACTATTTATATATATTTAATATCACCGTAGTTAATTAAGTAAAAATAATGCTATTATTTTTTTGAAAATTTATATTGGAATTTATAATTAATATAATAAAAATTATTAAAACATAAGGTCAATAAATATGTTGAAATAGATAAACAAACTGTTAATGTCTGGCGCATCTGAAGCAAATAGCGATCAATTTTGGGGAAATTTTTAGAGAAAAAACATTTGTTCTGGGGAAATTTAGTGTGCTAAAACATTTTCTGCACCCCTGGATTACACTGGCCACAAAAAAGTTTTTAAACCATTTGTCAGCCAGAAATAAAAAAAGACTCTACCATCCTTTTGAATCACAATCAAAATCAGCTTCTGACATTTTCGTCACTATTTTTTACTGTGAATTTCATTACCTATATATAGGCCTACTAAAATTATAAAGAGGTAAAGTTTGTCTTTTTGTTTGTTTGTATGTAGAGGGTAATCTCCGGCACTACTGAACCGATTTATTATAGTTTTACTAATAAAGAGCTACACTATCCCTGAGTAACATAGGCTGTAATTCATTTCGATAAAAACCTTTTTTTTTCAATATTTGTAAATTGAAAAAATTCTAAAGCTAGGCCTAGAATGATAAACCAACAGATGTATTTACATTTATTACCATAGCAACCAATTGAATAACAGATAATATAGCTGTTTGCTCCAATATTTCCATTAACAGCTGATTTCAAAATTTGAAGCAATTATTTTTGTACTTCTAGCTTTTAGGTTAGGGTTTTAAAGTGTAGACCTGAGCCTTGCTGGTTCATTTAACCATTATTACAACTGCTGTTATGAAATATACAAAATAATTTTATTTGAACATTTAACATTATTTACCATCTTAGTTTTGAGGTTATTATTAATCCTACACCTTTATTATTATAAATAAAACATAACATATGTTTTTAGAAGGTTCCATTGGGGGTTGGCGTGCGGAGCACGCAGGAGTCTCCCCTAGTAAAATATAAAAATCCTTAATGTTTGCTTCCTGACATTATCACCATTATTTTTATTCAGCGTCAGGCACTCTAGCCCCTCATCTGCAAAAAAATCATACACTACCACCTTACCAACTTCCAATGTTACTTATTATACAAGGAAATTCTATGATGCACGGAGATAATTCAGAGGGTGATCATATGGGTCAAATAAAGAAAAAAACTTCCAATAACCATATGTCCGAAATACTTCTTTAACCCGACATTTTACCCACCATTTTGTTTTTTTTTACTAAATTATTGAAATCTTTAGAATGGCTTAACTGATTGAGTTGAAATTTGCACTGACTGTACCGTACTCATCATTGCACTGACTGTACTCATCATTATGAAGACTAAGTTAAAACAAAAATAGTGAAATCACTTTTTAAATTAATCAGTTAAGAGATATAAATTTAGGAAAAAACAAAATGGTCGTTGGCTGGTAAAAGAAGCGTTGCCGGACATAAGAGATTTTTTCTTTATTTCAACCCATATGACCACTCCCTGAATTATCCCAAGGCATTAAAGAATCAACCAGCCTGTCTATTGACTTAAAAACCTAACCTAAGTATTAGAATAATAAACCTACCATACACAGTTTATCTCCTCTTCTTTAAATTCCATGTTATCATTTATCTTAATGTCATGTAAACCTTCTTCTTTAATTCCGTCAACTACAAAATAACTTTTGTTATCTATCAAGTCAACACAACTTTCTACTTGTTCAATTTCATTTAACACACTTTCTTCTTTAACACTTTCCAGAGAATAACTTTGGTCTTCGATTAGTTCAAAGGACACTTCATCTTCTTCCTTTATTTCCTGTTTGAATACTGACTTTTTTGGATCCATTTTCCTGGTGGCAACCTCTGCAACCAAATTAAGCCTTAAAGTTACTTTCTGGAAAGTAAACACAAATTTTAAAATTTAGTCATTACATTAAATACTGGTAGGTCTATTATTAGTTTTTAGCATTTTGTGGTGACAATGCAACCAAGGATAACGAACTTCCGATACTCGTGTCAACTGGTGACAGGCGAACAAGATTTGGATGACACGTGAGAAACTTTTATAAAACATATCTATTCATTATTTCAAATCAAAATGTGATATAATTAATGCATATATTAATAAAATCATTGAAAACAAAATCACAATAAAGCGTAACAACCTGAACGCAGAGTTGTCTACTGCTACCGACAATACTTTGTAAAACTATCCTAAGCTAAAACTATTGTAAGACTTAACATAGACTTAAATACCACTACTGGCATTATGTCATAAAACAATAGGCATATATATATTTTCAAATTTAAATGTACTATAAACATCACTAAACTTGTCCATTCCTACAAATTTATCATAGAACTGTGACTAAAATATAATAAAGCATTATGCTGAACATAGAGTTATCTTTCACCACTGGTATTTAATAATTGTGTAAAGCTATATACTATATTATAACCATTAAAAACCCTAGTGCAAATTATTTACTATTCAACCCTACGCCATATTGCGGCAGCGGTGCCAACGTACACGTAGGATATGTTCTAATATGTCATTGTAATGTTTAATTCAATGTCTAAACGTCTGAAATAAATGAAAACCAAAAATAACTTTTAATTTAAAAAAATGTATTGTAATTAATTATAAATAGAAAATAAAACACTTTAAACTTAAACTCTATTCACAAATTATAGAGAAAATATTACACATAAGCCTAACTTAGACATAAAACATCGGATTGTGAATGCAAAAGTAAATAAACACGATAGCCGGTTTCCACTTTTCCTACGGCTTAACATCACTTATTAAAATAAAATAAAACACTTTTAACTTAAACTCACCTCACAACTTGTTTAGATTACAATATACACTTGAAATACTTTACTTTTTACACAACTGTTGAAATATTAGATGTATGGCAAGGGGGTCGTATGTAAACTGATGAAAACGGACGTAGGCCGTTGACAAAAATAAAGTCAGACAGTATATATAAATTCTTTTTTTTTAAATCAAACTTAGCTTAAACTAAGTTGAACACTCCTTGCCAGGTCAAGTTTATAAACCACTTAAACAGGCTAAAGTTTACATTAGGACACCCCGCAATGCATTTTTACATTAAAAACAAAATTGGTCAAACATATATTGCACTAATTGAATGTTGAATTAGGCTATATATATTGTAGTTCAATAGATTAGTGGTATAATGATTGTAAGATAACATTTACTTTACAACCATCACTTGATATTTTTGCAGACGAAGAAGATTAACAGTAAATATAGAAATAAATATAAAAAGTTAATGTTTGAAGTTATTATTTTTCATACGTAAAGCGTATAAATGCAGTATTGCAAAATGCAACAGTTTACATTACGACCCCTTGCCATACATCTAATATTTTAACAGTTGTGTAAAAAGTATTTGAAGTGTAAATTGTAATTTAAACAAGTTGTGAAGTGAGTTTAAGTTAAAGTGTTTTATTTTATTAAGTGATGATAGTTAAGCCGTAGGAATAGCGGAAACCAGCTAGTTTTATTACCGTTTGACTCTACCCCGGCATAAGTTTACTATTCGACCCTAGCCTAATATTTTTGCAGATAACGACGTTGTTTTATTTTCTATAGGTTAGAACCTTTTAGGTTTTTTTTTATTATTATTCTTGCATTTCTGTTGCCATAGGTTAGCCTAGGGTCGAATAGTAAACTTGCGTCCCCTACCCCATATTGTGGCAGCGTGCCAATACGTCATTGCAATGTTCAATTCAATTTCTAAACATCTGAAATAATGAAAACCTAATATAAATTTAACAAAATGTATTGTAATTAATGGTGTAAATTTACTATTCGACCCTAGGCCCTACTAGGCTGATATGTTTGCAGACGACGACATTAGGGGGATTCATGAATTCTCTGCTAAGTATGTTAAACGTATTAAGTGTGTTAAAATCGCGAAACTCGTTTGACAGAAGTGTGCTATTTAGAGTCGATAGCACACTCGACTTTAGCATGGTCTAGAGTCTGCTAAACCAGTCTTAACGTCGTAAAACTCTTGGGTAAGGTATTTTGACGTTTTCAGCTTGAATCAACAACAGGTTGTTTGTTATAATTGTGTTTTACCTGTTTCTTTGAGATGGAAAATAATAATAATTTTATATCCATGAAAATAAATTGGGGAAACGATGGAGCAAGGAAAATAAACATCTTCTCCTATCTTTAATTTCTGAGAATCCAACGAAGTTTGACATTTTTCATGTTCAGAAAAGTACAGAGAACATTTCTGTGTATTTGATTTTGTTTGCAAAAAGGAACCAAAAAGAGGCCGGTAATTGTTTACTTTGACTGCCCCAGCCCCAAAAGCATCCAAACTTTTTTTATACATTATTTACGTGCTGAACATGAATAAACTAGCAATATTAGACCTCACTCATGCAAGAATAGGCCTAATAAAAAAAACCCTAAAAGGTTCTAACCTATAGTATTTAGTCACAGTAGGCTGTAAATGTAGAATGTAAAAAATGTTGAATACAGGTATTTAAACATACTATGACTAAATACTATAGGCCTAGGCTAGGTTAGAACCTTTTACGTTTTTTTTTTATTATTCTTGCATGAGCGAGGACTAATATTGCTTGTTTATTCATGTTGTGTTCACTACCCACATAAGATGTCACAGAAGTTTGAACACTATTGGGGCTGGGGCAGTAAAAGTAAACAATTACCCATTTTTGGTACTTGTACTAGGTTTGCTAGCCATTTTCAAAATGTCAATGATTTAAATACTAAATTCAAGTAATTATAACAACATAATTTTACCATTAAAAACCGTCAGCACTTCTCAAATATAATAAAAATAAGTCAACTCACTAATTGTAAACAAATCAAACTAGGTTAGGCTATGTTCAAGGTTAACCTTCACTAACACGATTTGTACTCAAATGAGAACATAAAGTTGTAAGCACATTACAAGATAAATTGAATATTTCTAATTGTTCTATAAGCCTAAATAGAACACACAAACTATTATTTAACAGAAAAAAATATATATTACTTGAAAAAATTAAAAGAAAACTGTAGAAAACCTAAATAAATGGCACACTGCTACGCATAACCTCAAGAACTGTGACGGACAGTGTTGCCAGGTGCAAAAAAAATAAATCGGAAGTTGGACCCAAAAAAATCGGAAGATTGCAGGAAAAGTCGGAAGAAAATAATATGTAATGTAAAATAATGTATAGAAAAAATACACTATACTTAAAACTGAGTCTAAAAAACAATAGTGTCAATTATGTATAACTATTTAGCCCCTAACACTTTCTACTTCTGCATTATGACTCGGGAACAATATGACTATGACATAAGGAGAGTCTAGGTTTCCGAAGAACATTATTCATGAATTACTTAGCAAGCAAGTCGCATAGCAAACAATGCTAAAACAAAAACTAAGTTGTTTGATGGGATAGGTCATTGTGAAAATTGAACACAACTGATTTCTATAAAGTGCAAATATCAAATTGCTTAGCAATTATGTTTTTAAGCATGAGGAAAAAATCGGAAGATATTTAAAAAAAATCCGTTTTTCCGACAACTGTCGAAAAATCGGAAGATCTTCCGACAAATCGGAAGACCTGGCAACACTGGTGACAGAGTATAAACAAACTTATAATAGTTGCTATTTTTCCCGCTAGATCAAGACACTTTACCAACAGATGAAAACATTAGAGCTCACTGAAGCAAATGGAAGATTCAAAACACAAAAAACAAAACATATCGTCGCACAGATGTATAAAGTCACTTATGTTAATGTACTCCTTTGAGTACACTGGTTTCCGAAAGGGTTAAGGACAGAAAAGCTTATTTATTATTATCATGTATATAAATATGTTGTTTTTAAAGATTTAAATTGTGTATTCATTAGATTTGTAAAGTTTACATTTTTGACTATTAAAACGGCAAAAAGTTGTCGAAACAGGTAAGGAAATATGTCGTCCTCTGCAAACATATCAGCCTCGAATGGTAATTGTACGCCATTAATTACAATAGGCCTACATTTTGTTAAAGTTATTTTCGGTTTTCATTTATTTCAGACGTTTGGAAATTGAATTGAACATTGCAAAGACGTATTAGAACATTTTTTGCGTGTACGTTGGCACGCTGCCGCAATATGGGGTAGGGGCGCAAGTTTACTATTCGACCCTATTTAACCTATGGCAACAGAAATGCAAGAATAATAATTTTAAAAACCTAAAAGGTTCTAACCTATAGTATTTAGTTACAGTATGTTTACCTGTATTCAACATTTAACACTAGAATATAAAACAACGTCGTTATCTGCAAAAATATTAGGCTAGGGTCGAATAGTAAACTTATGCCGGGGTAGGGTTTGTTTGTTTGTTTGTTTATCGCCTTTATTTGGGCGCAGTCGAGGCTATGAAGCCCCTTCTACTGAACCCATCAACAAAATACATAAATAATTACAAAATTTATAACAAAATTATAATAAAGACAATAATAACAAAATTATAAATATAAAGAATAATATAAACTAACATGACTCATGCTACAAATAAAATAGGTAAATCATAAATAAAATATCCGCGAAATACACACATACATACACATGCCTACATCCATACATACACACACATATACACACAATAGATACTATACAATATACTTTACATACAATACATATCTATAAAACTACGCAAATTTTTAATGAAATAACTTTAATTTTTAATAACAAAGAAAAACTTTAAATTTAAATTACAAAACTAAAAACAACCACAAACTTCAGTGCCTCGATGAATGTAAAAGACCAGTAATAAAGAAATTATTTTATACAACATGAAAATATTCATATTACATAAAATTAATTGGAGTAAATCAAACATAAAAAAGAAAAAAGAAAGTATTACCAGGAAATCACACACTCTCTCGTTGCCTGGCCAAAAACTGCCCCCTAACATTCAATCTAAACTCCGATAGACCTGAACCCTCCCTTACCCGGGCAACAACTGAATTCCACAATCTGCAACCTGAAACTGCAAAGGATTTGTTGAAAATGGATGTACGATGGAGGGGAATTTGGAGAATTCTAGAAGCCGAACGTGTATTGACACTATGTATATCAGACATAAAATTAAAAAATGTAGAAAAATAACACGGATAATTAGTTTTAAAATACTTATATAATACAGTCAACAAAGCAAGATCTCTTCGATAACAAAGCTTGAGCCATTTCAATTGGTTATAAAAAGGAGTAACATGTTGACCAAAACCTATGGAGAAAATAAACCGGATACATGCATTTTGTGCCCGCTGGAGCCTTAATGCTACCTCTGCCTTCAAGTCACTGTAAACGACACAACCATAATCAAATATAGGAAAAAGAAGTGACTCGACAAGCAGAGCTCTCACCTTAGTGGGAATCAGCATTTTGTAGCGTCTCAACTGTCTTAGCGAGGAAAAGACCTTGTTGCAGACATTGTCCACATGGTTTGACCAAGTAAGCGTTCTATTGAATAAAATACCAAGATTTTTGACTTCATCCTTAAATTCTAAGTTAATATTATTAACCTTTATATTAGGCACAGATCGAAAATCAATATTCTTTAATAAACGTGGGTAGCCGATTATAATTGCCTGCGTTTTCCCTTCATTAATCTTGAGACCATGACGAGCTGACCAAACAGTCAGTAAAATAATATCTTTGTTTATAAGGCTTACGCATTCCTCTATATTGGGAACATCACAGTGTTTATACATCTGAAGATCGTCTGCATAGAGATGGTAGCTGCAATTATTAAAATTTGAAGAAATGTCATGTATATATAGAGAAAAAAGCAGTGGTCCCAAAACAGATCCCTGTGGGACCCCTCTTTGTACTTCTAACCAGCCTGAACGGGAGTTATTCGGCCCAAGAACACACTGTTGTCTTTTGCTAAGGAATGCCTTAAACCATCTTAAGGAAGGTGGTGAGAAATTTAAACTTTTGAGTTTGCTAATCAAAATGTCGTGTATAACCGAATCAAAAGCTTTGCTATAGTCAAATAGTGTCAGAAACGTGACTTCCTTCCGGTCCATTGCATACCTAATGTCATCTGTAATTTTTAAAAGGGCTGTTGTTGTGCTGTATCCTTGCCTGAAACCTGATTGAAACTCGTCATAAAGATTATTAGTTTTCATGAATTCAATTACTTGATCATAAACAAGCCGCTCCAAAATTTTGGAGAGTACACAGAGCAGACTAATGGGCCGATAATCAGCAGGATCGGAAGGGCCAGGTCTTTTTGCTAGAGGTTTAATAAGCGCCAAGCGCCATAATTTTGGAAAAACATAATTTTGAAGAGAGAAATTAAAGATATCAGCTATTATTGGAGTAATCACAAACAGTACTTTTTTAATTAAAAGGATTGAAATTTGGTCAATGCCTTTCGCTTGAGAAGTGACTCTACGTACCGCTTTCAAAATGTCTTCATCATACACGTGTCTGAAATAGAAAGGTTCATAAGCAGGAGCTGGCAGAGAAGAATAATATTTACAGACTGTTTCAGAGTCAGAAACAGCGCTATTAAAACTGGAAACGAAGTAAGAGTTCAGGTCATCAAGGGCCACACCGACATTACCTGACGTATGTACAACTGATGAATGTATGCCTAGTTTACGCACAGAAGACCACGTTTCAGTAGGTGTCTTACAGGATTTAAATATATCGTGTGAATATCTTAACTTTGCATTTCTGATAGATTGTTTAGTTTTATTTCGGAGTGCACAAAAATTTTCAAAATCATTTGCTAAACTCGACCGAACATACCTTCGTCTGGCGATATCTCTGCTTTTCATAAGTTGTCGGATTTCCTTTGAAAGCCAAGGAGAAGGAGGGTGAGTAACACGTACAGATCTAACCGGGGCGTGTTTATCATATAAGGTCAATACAATTTTATTAAAAAGATCAACTTTACAATCTATGTCGTGTAATTTTACAATTTCAATCCATTTAGAGCCAACAGCATCTGCAATAAATGAATCATGATTAAAATTTTTTAAATCTCTAAACGTAATGAATTTTGTTTTAGGTTTCGGTAATCTAAGATCGTAAACAAGATAAATAAGGTCATGTCTCGAGATACCAGGGAAAGAGATTTGGCCATGCAACAGAACTTTATTTGGTTTGGAAACGGCATATAAGTCAATAGTAGTGTGAGACGTAGCCGTGTGATGCGTTTCCGACAAAGGCAATAGAGATAAGTCGCACCTAAAGAATAAATTTAGTAGTTGAGATTTTTCAAAAGAGACTACACTTTGTGATATGTCTGCATTGAAATCTCCACATATCACTACATGGTCATAGCCAGGAAGCAAAGAACCCAATACGTCTTCAACATTAGACAAATATCCTACTTTAGGAGGTCGGTACACTACCCCAAGCAATAACTTACTATTTAAAGATTTAATTTCCAAAAATAAAAATTTAGGCTTTTTAGAATAAATAGCAGGGGAAGATATTAAAATATTAGATCCAAGAGAGTCTCTTACATAAGCAGCTACCCCACCTGCCGCCTTGCCAATACGATCGTTTCTGTGCAACACAAAGCCATCAATCTTTGCCTCATTACTAGCATGATGCGGTTTTAGAAAAGATTCGGATATTCCAATAATATCGGCACCGGATTGTGCTATTGCTTTAATTTCATCAATATGGGCAAGTATAGACTCGGCATTAATATGAACAATTTTTAAACACTTTTCACGTCCTAAAAACGATCGCTGTAACAAGGCAGGGGCGGAGAGAGAACAATCATCAACTACGTTAGCCGCCATAAAAGTTTTGAAAACATGAACCCGCTATAAATCCCGTACATAATCATCGAGGCAACCGAAGCAGTATCGCAACCCACATGCACACCTAAAAGATTTACATACAAACACAAAAGAATGAACTTAATATCAATCATATAAAACAAATAGAAGTTAACAAAAATCAGCCAAAAACAACGATATACACAACAAACATTAAGAAAACAACTGAAACAATCTCCAAATAACAATTTAGATATTAAGATCAATATTTTAAAAATAATTTTTATTAAAATTAGATTATAATCTTTGAAAATAGGGAACAAAACAAAACTATATTGACGTTGACACAAGAAAAACCACGTAATATCATATGTGTGGCATTTTAAACAAGTAACTGCAGATCGTTTTTTGAACGTATGAACACCACATCGCTCCCTTCAGT
>JAGFPH010026764.1:0-10288 GCA_018207615.1 Philaenus spumarius
CAGAAATTTAACCAGTGCTCTAGAATAAGTTAGTGAATAAGGTTCTATTAATTCTTGTGTGTGACATAATAACTCTAAACGGCACGGCCCGGAGAAGGAGTCAGGCTAGAGCTAGTAAAATATTATATAAAGTGTATTTATTACAAACAAATCTTTTAAGATTTAGGAAAGTTAGCGTATTTCCTATTTCTTGTCCACGTATACGCGCAAAAATATTAAGGGCAAATACAATATAAAATAGAGGCGGGTGTGACGTAAAAAGAGACGTCAGAACCCAAATTTTGAGTAGGTGCGCGTGTGAGAAGCGGCAAGTGGCTTCAGAACGAGGGCTCGAAACCCTTTGAGCACGACAGCTTACGAAACGCGCGTGTGCGGCATGGCAAGTGGCGCCCAGAACGCGTAGGCTCGACAATATAAATAATTTTAAAAGTTTAAAATATTTATAAATAGTCGAAAAAACGTACGGACAGTTATCACATTAGAGAGTTAATTAACCGACAAATAATTAAATTAATTGTACCAGAAAACAGTAAATAAACAAATTTGAATAATACCGGACCCACCGAAAAAGAATGAGGAGTCGGATATCCAAAAAATGATGAGATGAATGGCGAGCGAAAGACAAGAACGGATAGCCGAGAAACAAGAACGCGAAGCGAAAGAAAAAGAACGCGAAGCTAGGGAATTAGCGGAAAAGAAAGAGCGGGAAGAGAAAGAATATTTTGAAAGACAGGAGCGGTTAGCTGAAAAGAAAATTCGCGAAGAAAGGGAATTCGCCGAGAAACGAGAGCGGATAGCCGAAAAGAAAGAGCGCGAAGCGAAAGAAAGGGAACGCGAAGCGAAAGAAAGGGAACGCGAAGCTAGGGAGATAGAGGAAAAGAGAGAACGTGAAGAACGAGAGCGGAAAAATAGCGAGGAAATCTTAGCAGCGGTAGGCGGGTTAAAAAACGATCTAAAAGAAAGTATCGAGTTAATCCACGGCCGAGTAGACCAATGCGAAGTGCAAATTACAGAACTTAAAGAAGATATAGGTATTTTAAAAATCGCGGATAAAGAGAATAAGGAAAAAATCGAGGAATATAAAAATCAAGGAAAGAAAGTGGAGCTATTCGTGAAAGTATTGGAGAAAAAGGTTAAGGACATTAGCGCGGCACGAGGTATCGGCTTCGCAGAAAAAAGAGTAGTGTATGTTCACCCAAGTCAGGGGGAACAAATAAGATTAGCTGAATTTTGGGGAAATGCGCGAGGTAGCCCAATGAAGTTTATTAAAGATATGGAGGAGCATTTTACTGAAATAGACCCGAATTTAGAGGGGGAAGATAAATTAAGAATAATAGAAAAACAAATTAAAGGTTCAGTTTTAGATTGGTGGGGAATAGTAAAGAGGGGGAGTACCACCTATGAAGAATTTAAAATTAAATTTATTGATAATTTTTGGGGTTATCAAGAGCAACAGATGCTCCGACACCAAATCGAAAACGTTAGATACAACGATCGAGGATCGGTGTCACGCGTCGAGTATTTTTGCAAGATGGTAAAAAAGGCGACATTTTTAGATCCCGCGATACCAGAAAAATTTTTAATTAATAGATTGTTGCGACATTTCGATTCAAGAATTCAAGTGGCGAGCGTAGGAAAACCGAGCGAGAGTTTCGAGGAAGCGATTGAGTTGTTAAGGGCGATCGAAGCCATGGAGAAAAATGAAGGGCCGAAAACGAGCGGGAACCCTGATAGGACACAGGCAAGAGCCCCGGACTCATCTAACCCTCCTAGAAACCCTTACCAAAGATCCTATGGTGATAGACCTAGCACTAGCCAACACCCAGCACCCACAAAACCTAATCCTACCAATTCGAGTGTCCATAAACCAAGTCCAAAAAACTAGGTTATAGGGTCCCGGAAAATAGGAAAATAGGCCAGGAACGGAGAATAGAATCGGATTCGGGAGCCGAAGTCAAACAACAAACAAAAATAAATTCATCAAAATTAAATAAGTATAGTAGGTTGCAAATAAAATTACAAAATATTTCTTTTGATATGAGGGAAGAGTTATTGGAAGAGCCGGGGGAATTAAATATAAAATCCGAACAAATATATTGTCCAACGATCGACGGTAAAATATTTAATAATTCCGTGGAAATAGAAATAGATACCGGTGCCCAATGGTCGGTCATTCAAGAGGAATATTTAAAACAATTGAAGGCGAAAGGACATAAATTCATGGAACTACCGGTGGCGAATGTGGAAATCGTGACAGCGATAAAAGGAAGGAAACAAAAAATCGCGAAACAAATAATGTTACCGATAACCATAGCGGATAGGACAGTCCATGGAATATTTCTAATAGTGCCTAAATTAACCAAACCACTAATAATAGGATGCAATCTGTTAAATCAATGGAAAGCAAAAATAAATATGGAATGTAAAAATATAACTTTTGAGATTAAAGGGCAGGAAATTAAATTAAATTTTACAGAACCAGCGGTTCAAGGCGAAATTAAATCAAAATTAATTAAGCAGGAGAACCGGGGAAAATTGATAGGGTTAAATAAGATGAGATTGAGCAGCGAACAAAAGTTCACCAAAAACTATGAACGGGATTTGTTGAAAAATAAAATAATTAGACGAATCGGAGGCTCAAATCTGTACCAGCGAGGAAATGGGGCTGATACATTATTCACTAACACCCGAGTGAAAAGTAAAAACCAGGGTAACGGACGAGACCAGACCGAACGTAACAAAACCGAACGAGACAAAACCGAATGTTACAAACCGAAGGTGGAAAAGCAGGAGAAGGGGTTGAGTGTTAATCGAAGTAAGTCGTGGGAAAATTCGCGACAAAATACAAATTTAAAGAATGGGTTCCTAGCGAAAAAGGCGCAGGACCACCAATATAAATTTGAAGGCGATAGGTTGGAAAATATACCGAGTCTTAAAAAGTTAACTACGTCGGAAATTTTGTGTCAACTCGTGTTGACACAAAATTAACACGAAAGAACCGGAATGTAGGGCATTCGCAGAGCGAGCCTGAGCTAACAAAGTTAGAAAACTATAAACTAATAAAAACAAGCCAAAATAATAAATATAAATTGAAAATTAATAAAATTCAAACAAGCCAAATTGGAATAAAATTAAACAAAAGGAAAAATCTAATCAGAACTAATAAACTACGAAGAAAATTGTTTAGAGCCAATAGGATTGGAAACAAGCCGAGAGTAAAACTAAAAGCAAGGAGGGATGTCAGTATTGGAAAAACCGGAATTAGGAAGAAATTGTAATTAAAACGTCAATACAAGTCGAAGTTACAAAATTTAATTAAATTGTAAATATTATAAATGTGTTAAAATTTAGCCTAGTAAGGAATCCATTAAGATAAAATAATACAGGTTAGATGAAAGCAGTGGACAATGTAAACACACAGGCCAAACGGAAGCGAGGGGGAATAAAACTAACCTAGGGTAACAAAACAGATGACTGCCAGCAGAAAGGTCAACAAACTCCGTGTACGAAGATGCAAACGGTGCAATAAGTGCGAGAGAGAGTGAAAGCGTACGAAAATCGTTAACAGCTGACCATAAGGAGGGATCAACGTTTAAGCTTCGCAAAGCCTAATAATTAGAAATATCTTTTAGCCATTGTGAGAGTTTAAAAATAAAAAGAGAGGTTTTAGCCCTGGGGTTCCCTTTAGTAAAACTTGGTTGTGTGATACATTTTGTATATAATTAGTAATTAATAATTAATCAGAATATAATAATCAATAATTGTGTTTCAGCAGATGTGGACACCTATAAATAAAAATATATATGTTTTTTATGTAATATGTAAATGAATGTATTTAGAAAGAAGAATATAAAAAGGGGATAAAGGATCTTACCAAAAGTAAGTGGTAAAATAATAATTTCAATGTTAGAATAAGTTAATGAATACAATATAAAATTAGAATATAAGGAGACATTAAAAAACAGATTTTCCACACCAAAAGCCAAGTAAAATCAGTTTTTGAATGGGGGGAATGTTGCCACGGGCAAAAACCCGACCCAAATGGGCTAATTACTAGGGTAATTAGGCCTAACAATAAAAGTCAGATATAGAAGCCAATAGGCCTAATTATGCAAATGTAGAGTTAGTAATAAGTAAAATAACACTTTGTAAATAGATATCACAAGAAAAAATGTCTGTTAAAAGAAAGGAAGTAATTTAAAATAATTATATTGTAAATTGCAGGCCTAGTCAATGTTAAACGTAATAGAAGCAAAGCTCAGTGAATTATTCTAAGGGAAATCGACAGGATAATTCTTGTCGAGTTTTGTCGAATGTTGCATAACTCGGTACTGTTGCTATGGGCCGTAAGAGGCTAATGTTAAAATTTTTAAAGTATTTTAGAATATAAAAATAGTAAATTCTTTTTAATGAAATGTGTAGAGGAGAAGAAGACGATCATAATCTAATTAACAGAATTGTTTTAATTAAAATAATTACAAAGTTATAGAGAAAAGACTTAGGTGAGAAATGCTACAATTCACAAATTAAAATAATTTAAAGGCCTAAATTGAGGATAAAGTAAAGGATAATAAATTAATAATAATTAACCAAAAAGAAATTAACCTAATTAAATATTTTTGAAGGAAAAGGCTAAAAAATAAATAAACTAAAATAACTAAGTAAATCAAGGGAAATAAGGTTATATAGGAATAAATATATAGGAAATAAGGTGTAATATATATGTTTATGTAAGATACCATGTGAGAAGGGGGCATAAACCAAAAAGGGGGTTGCCAAATCCAAAATTCGACAATTCACAGATAATAGGCCACAGAACCGTGCCCGAAGTGAAGAAGGACAAAAGAAGAACAGTTTTGGAAGTTTGGGAACCAGAAGAAGAAGATGGAACCAAGAAAATTCAAATTTGGACCATTTTGAAAAATTTAAAATTCAAAATTAATGTAAAATTAACGAAGGCGATAACTTGAGAACCAGGAACCCTAGAACTACAACTCAAAGGAGGAAGGAATCAGAAAATGGTCAAGAATCCAATGAGCCAAAGAAATCCAAAATCGGACCAGGGGTTACAAAGTTAGAGCACTTTGAAAGTTTTAAATACCAAAAGTGCATAATTCCTGTATAGACTGGCACAACTTGTGTAAACAGTGTGGGGTGAGCTAGAGGGATGACGTAATGGTTACCACTACCGAGGCCAATACAATTACTTATTGCGCTGCAAATAAAATAATTAATTATCGACGAAACTAAAGTGGATTAATTAAAATAAAGTCGTGGGACCTAATTTAAATAAATAAAGGAAGATTCTACAAGCTAGAAAAACCAAATAAATCACCAGAGAAACGAAGTTACTAAAAAGGGAAGAGTAAGTCTCTTGACTTCGATTTGAACAGTACGAGGTTGAAGAAAGGAGAATTAAATTCAGTTGCGAATTGATAGTCACCCGAGGACCACGTACAAGTCTGTAGAAGCAGCAGTAGGTCGACGAATATCACCAACTCCGGTACAATTCAGCGGGCCGTAAGAAATCGCTCTACCTTAAGGAAGCTGAGAAATCCTGGGAGGAAGGAAGAAAGAAGAGGATCAAGGACTTCATTCCAAGGCCTAAACCACCTAGGAGGAAAGCTGCGATCAATCATATTTATTTGTGAGTAGCAAATAACCAAGCTATATAATTTTTAATACGAATACAATCCAGAGATAAAATTTTAATAAATAAAATCAGAAGTAATAGTAAATTTAGGGGAAAGTGTAAAAGTAAAATCATTCAGGAATATTCCCTATTCTCACAATGGTATAAAAGCGTTTCAGAATAAATGTAAATAATATCATATGTGTAAATATCAATAATATATTTGTTTTAAATTTTAAGAAGTTGAGAAAGGATAATTAATTTGTTTTTGAAATTAAAAAAGTTTTAGTTTTCAAATCTTAATTTCTTTCATTTATGAGTTAAATACCCTATACCAGAAATTTAACCAGTGCTCTAGAATAAGTTAGTGAATAAGGTTCTATTAATTCTTGTGTGTGACATAATAACTCTAAACGGCACGGCCCGGAGAAGGAGTCAGGCTAGAGCTAGTAAAATATTATATAAAGTGTATTTATTACAAACAAATCTTTTAAGATTTAGGAAAGTTAGCGTATTTCCTATTTCTTGTCCACGTATACGCGCAAAAATATTAAGGGCAAATACAATATAAAATAGAGGCGGGTGTGACGTAAAAAGAGACGTCAGAACCCAAATTTTGAGTAGGTGCGCGTGTGAGAAGCGGCAAGTGGCTTCAGAACGAGGGCTCGAAACCCTTTGAGCACGACAGCTTACGAAACGCGCGTGTGCGGCATGGCAAGTGGCGCCCAGAACGCGTAGGCTCGACAATATAAATAATTTTAAAAGTTTAAAATATTTATAAATAGTCGAAAAAACGTACGGACAGTTATCACATTAGAGAGTTAATTAACCGACAAATAATTAAATTAATTGTACCAGAAAACAGTAAATAAACAAATTTGAATAATACCGGACCCACCGAAAAAGAATGAGGAGTCGGATATCCAAAAAATGATGAGATGAATGGCGAGCGAAAGACAAGAACGGATAGCCGAGAAACAAGAACGCGAAGCGAAAGAAAAAGAACGCGAAGCTAGGGAATTAGCGGAAAAGAAAGAGCGGGAAGAGAAAGAATATTTTGAAAGACAGGAGCGGTTAGCTGAAAAGAAAATTCGCGAAGAAAGGGAATTCGCCGAGAAACGAGAGCGGATAGCCGAAAAGAAAGAGCGCGAAGCGAAAGAAAGGGAACGCGAAGCGAAAGAAAGGGAACGCGAAGCTAGGGAGATAGAGGAAAAGAGAGAACGTGAAGAACGAGAGCGGAAAAATAGCGAGGAAATCTTAGCAGCGGTAGGCGGGTTAAAAAACGATCTAAAAGAAAGTATCGAGTTAATCCACGGCCGAGTAGACCAATGCGAAGTGCAAATTACAGAACTTAAAGAAGATATAGGTATTTTAAAAATCGCGGATAAAGAGAATAAGGAAAAAATCGAGGAATATAAAAATCAAGGAAAGAAAGTGGAGCTATTCGTGAAAGTATTGGAGAAAAAGGTTAAGGACATTAGCGCGGCACGAGGTATCGGCTTCGCAGAAAAAAGAGTAGTGTATGTTCACCCAAGTCAGGGGGAACAAATAAGATTAGCTGAATTTTGGGGAAATGCGCGAGGTAGCCCAATGAAGTTTATTAAAGATATGGAGGAGCATTTTACTGAAATAGACCCGAATTTAGAGGGGGAAGATAAATTAAGAATAATAGAAAAACAAATTAAAGGTTCAGTTTTAGATTGGTGGGGAATAGTAAAGAGGGGGAGTACCACCTATGAAGAATTTAAAATTAAATTTATTGATAATTTTTGGGGTTATCAAGAGCAACAGATGCTCCGACACCAAATCGAAAACGTTAGATACAACGATCGAGGATCGGTGTCACGCGTCGAGTATTTTTGCAAGATGGTAAAAAAGGCGACATTTTTAGATCCCGCGATACCAGAAAAATTTTTAATTAATAGATTGTTGCGACATTTCGATTCAAGAATTCAAGTGGCGAGCGTAGGAAAACCGAGCGAGAGTTTCGAGGAAGCGATTGAGTTGTTAAGGGCGATCGAAGCCATGGAGAAAAATGAAGGGCCGAAAACGAGCGGGAACCCTGATAGGACACAGGCAAGAGCCCCGGACTCATCTAACCCTCCTAGAAACCCTTACCAAAGATCCTATGGTGATAGACCTAGCACTAGCCAACACCCAGCACCCACAAAACCTAATCCTACCAATTCGAGTGTCCATAAACCAAGTCCAAAAAACTAGGTTATAGGGTCCCGGAAAATAGGAAAATAGGCCAGGAACGGAGAATAGAATCGGATTCGGGAGCCGAAGTCAAACAACAAACAAAAATAAATTCATCAAAATTAAATAAGTATAGTAGGTTGCAAATAAAATTACAAAATATTTCTTTTGATATGAGGGAAGAGTTATTGGAAGAGCCGGGGGAATTAAATATAAAATCCGAACAAATATATTGTCCAACGATCGACGGTAAAATATTTAATAATTCCGTGGAAATAGAAATAGATACCGGTGCCCAATGGTCGGTCATTCAAGAGGAATATTTAAAACAATTGAAGGCGAAAGGACATAAATTCATGGAACTACCGGTGGCGAATGTGGAAATCGTGACAGCGATAAAAGGAAGGAAACAAAAAATCGCGAAACAAATAATGTTACCGATAACCATAGCGGATAGGACAGTCCATGGAATATTTCTAATAGTGCCTAAATTAACCAAACCACTAATAATAGGATGCAATCTGTTAAATCAATGGAAAGCAAAAATAAATATGGAATGTAAAAATATAACTTTTGAGATTAAAGGGCAGGAAATTAAATTAAATTTTACAGAACCAGCGGTTCAAGGCGAAATTAAATCAAAATTAATTAAGCAGGAGAACCGGGGAAAATTGATAGGGTTAAATAAGATGAGATTGAGCAGCGAACAAAAGTTCACCAAAAACTATGAACGGGATTTGTTGAAAAATAAAATAATTAGACGAATCGGAGGCTCAAATCTGTACCAGCGAGGAAATGGGGCTGATACATTATTCACTAACACCCGAGTGAAAAGTAAAAACCAGGGTAACGGACGAGACCAGACCGAACGTAACAAAACCGAACGAGACAAAACCGAATGTTACAAACCGAAGGTGGAAAAGCAGGAGAAGGGGTTGAGTGTTAATCGAAGTAAGTCGTGGGAAAATTCGCGACAAAATACAAATTTAAAGAATGGGTTCCTAGCGAAAAAGGCGCAGGACCACCAATATAAATTTGAAGGCGATAGGTTGGAAAATATACCGAGTCTTAAAAAGTTAACTACGTCGGAAATTTTGTGTCAACTCGTGTTGACACAAAATTAACACGAAAGAACCGGAATGTAGGGCATTCGCAGAGCGAGCCTGAGCTAACAAAGTTAGAAAACTATAAACTAATAAAAACAAGCCAAAATAATAAATATAAATTGAAAATTAATAAAATTCAAACAAGCCAAATTGGAATAAAATTAAACAAAAGGAAAAATCTAATCAGAACTAATAAACTACGAAGAAAATTGTTTAGAGCCAATAGGATTGGAAACAAGCCGAGAGTAAAACTAAAAGCAAGGAGGGATGTCAGTATTGGAAAAACCGGAATTAGGAAGAAATTGTAATTAAAACGTCAATACAAGTCGAAGTTACAAAATTTAATTAAATTGTAAATATTATAAATGTGTTAAAATTTAGCCTAGTAAGGAATCCATTAAGATAAAATAATACAGGTTAGATGAAAGCAGTGGACAATGTAAACACACAGGCCAAACGGAAGCGAGGGGGAATAAAACTAACCTAGGGTAACAAAACAGATGACTGCCAGCAGAAAGGTCAACAAACTCCGTGTACGAAGATGCAAACGGTGCAATAAGTGCGAGAGAGAGTGAAAGCGTACGAAAATCGTTAACAGCTGACCATAAGGAGGGATCAACGTTTAAGCTTCGCAAAGCCTAATAATTAGAAATATCTTTTAGCCATTGTGAGAGTTTAAAAATAAAAAGAGAGGTTTTAGCCCTGGGGTTCCCTTTAGTAAAACTTGGTTGTGTGATACATTTTGTATATAATTAGTAATTAATAATTAATCAGAATATAATAATCAATAATTGTGTTTCAGCAGATGTGGACACCTATAAATAAAAATATATATGTTTTTTATGTAATATGTAAATGAATGTATTTAGAAAGAAGAATATAAAAAGGGGATAAAGGATCTTACCAAAAGTAAGTGGTAAAATAATAATTTCAATGTTAGAATAAGTTAATGAATACAATATAAAATTAGAATATAAGGAGACATTAAAAAACAGATTTTCCACACCAAAAGCCAAGTAAAATCAGTTTTTGAATGGGGGGAATGTTGCCACGGGCAAAAACCCGACCCAAATGGGCTAATTACTAGGGTAATTAGGCCTAACAATAAAAGTCAGATATAGAAGCCAATAGGCCTAATTATGCAAATGTAGAGTTAGTAATAAGTAAAATAACACTTTGTAAATAGATATCACAAGAAAAAATGTCTGTTAAAAGAAAGGAAGTAATTTAAAATAATTATATTGTAAATTGCAGGCCTAGTCAATGTTAAACGTAATAGAAGCAAAGCTCAGTGAATTATTCTAAGGGAAATCGACAGGATAATTCTTGTCGAGTTTTGTCGAATGTTGCA
>JAGFPH010026767.1:0-10287 GCA_018207615.1 Philaenus spumarius
GTTAAAAATGAATTAAGCTTTAAATTCCAACAGCACAAGTTCCGCTACGATCTACGACTTAAGTTTCACTGTATTAAAATTGAACACTGCATTAATTAAAGCCAGCTGGTGGTTGCCATGGTAACGTCTACACAAAGTGCATTAGTATAATCCTAAACCTAACCAAGTTAGATTCTATGAAATCTTTTGTAAGGAATTTTTGTTACAGTAATTTAATTAAATTTACGAAGAGACACGTTTAATTTGGAAAACCTTGATCGTTGTTTTATATCCAATAAGAATTAAAACAAAATTAGAAACAAATATATGCAAATATTGGGTAATTTGTTTTTTATGAAATAAATTGATTACACGCACATTTAAAGTCGTAATATGTTTTTCAATTCTACGTTGTACAGTGTAATACTGTGATTTGAGAAGCCGTCACCTATTTTCTGTCCCCGTCCACTATTTTACATATTCTTCCCTCCAGGGTTTATTGTTATTAGTTTAGTATAGTAAATATAATATGACGTAATTTGTTAGTAATTACAATTTGTGCACGAGTCAAGCTCGCTTCTCTCAAGTATATTATGGTTTGGCTTACATAGTATGAGTTATACAACTGAATGTTCGTTTTACAATATCTATACTAATTTTGTTTGTTTGTTTGTTTGTTTGTTTGTATGTAGGGGGTAATCTCTGGCGCTACTGAACCGATTGAAAAAATAGTATTACTAATAAAAAGCTGCACTATCCCTGAGTAACATAGGCTATAATTAATTTCGGTAAAAACCTTTTTTTATTTTAATATTTGTAAATTTAGTCGGAAAAAATCTTAGGTTAGGCCTGGAATGATAAACCAACACATGTATTTACATTTATTACCATAGCAACCAATTGAATAAAATAACAGATAATATAGATGTTTGCTTCAATATTTCCATTAATGCTGATTTCAAAATTTGAAGCAATTATTTTTGTATTTCTAGCTTTTAGGTTAGGGTTTTAAAGTGTAAACCTGAGCTTTGCTGGTTCTTTTAACTATTATTAACTGCTGTTATAAAATATAAGAAATAATTTGGTTTGAACATTTAACATTATTTACCATCTTATTTTTGAGGTTATTATTAATACTACAACTTTATATAAATAAAACATAACGTATGTTTTTAGAATGTTCCATTGGGGGTTGGCGTGCGAAGCACTCAGGGGTCTCCCCTAGTCTATAATAATATTATAAATAGGTAAAGTTTGTTTGTTTGTTTGTATGTAGGGGGTAATCTCTGGCACTACTGAACCGATTGAATAAATAGTTTACTAATAAAAAGCTACACTATCCCTGAGTAATATAGGCTATGATTCATTTCGATAAAAACCTTTTTTTATTTCAATATTTATAAATTTAATCGGAAAAATTCTTAGGTTAGGACTAGAATGATAAACCAACACATGTATTTACATTTATCACCATAGCAACCAATTGAATAAAATAACAGATAATATATTTGCTCCAATATTTTCATTAACAGCTGATTTCAAAATTTGAAGCAATTATTTTTGTATTTCTAGCTTTTAGGTTAGGATTTTAAAGAGTAGACCTGAGCCTTGCTGGTTCTTTTAACCGTTATTATAACTGTTTTAAAATATAAGAAACAATTTAAATTGAACATTTAACATTATTTACCGTCTTAGTTTTGTGGTTATTAATAATCCTACACCTTTATTATAAATAAAACATAACATATGTTTTTAGAAGGTTACGTTGGGGGTTGGCGTGCGGTCTCCCCTAGTAATTAATAATTTGATTATTGCCGTACATTCGAGTTTTATTTTTTAGAACATACTGGAAAACTAAAAAAAAATTGGTTTAAAATTATCAAAATTTCAAAACAAAAAATGTTTTTTTTTAATACTAGAAACTAAGAAGTGAAAGCTTTTTACACAGACCATCCACCCCCTTTTAAATGTGTAATCTAAATACATTAACTTAACAAGACTTTAAAAACTGGGAATTAAAGTTAACAAGATAACTAGAACCTTCCGAGAGTTTCATTGTCTCAGGTAGATTATTCAGTAACAAAGATTGGCCAGAATGTTTTATAATGTTGAAGAATATTGAAGAATGCTATAGAACTATCAAGAAGTTTCGACAACGTTCTAGAGGGTCTTAAGCTAGATATATAAAACTTGGCACGTGTTACTTTTAAGTAATATTATTATTGGAAAGAGAATGTTAGTATTTGCACTTCTATTATTTGCGTCTATAAGGTGTATAATATTGTTCAGGCAAAATAGTTTAGCTATCATACAGGTGAAATGCACTTCAAACAAATTGTTGAAAATCATGGTTACTAGCTTACTAGCGAACAGCTGATCATGCATAAAGGCCTAAATGAGAAACATAGATTGATTTGCATAAAACTCTCTACATGTTTTTAAGCCAATGAACTATAACATTTATTTCATTGATTTATTAATAACTGCGAGCTGAGCCGAGTGTAGCCACGCTAGTTTAAAATAAATAAGAAGAGACACAGGAGAATTTGTACATTCAGCTACTTCCCTAGCCTGATAGATGTAACAACATTGAAAGATCTAAAACTAAATCATTGATATAAAAACACAACTTGAAAGATAAACTCACACTACGAAGAACAACAAAAAATAATACATTTTGAAAATGTATTAACACCGCAGTAGTTAGAGATAAAAACATAATTAATAATTCTAAAAGTTACAAAACAATATTGCAAATCTATATTGACAGTTATTTTTATTGGTGCTTTTAATATTATAACTAGGAAGACCCCTTGCTAGCTCTACACATATTTAATAGTTTATTTGTAATTAAGGTAGGAGATTTTTTCTAATGCCAACACTAAGATGGTAAACAATATTAGATGTCTAAATCAAAGTATAGAGTCTATTATATAACAGCAGTTATAACAAACTTTAAAAAGCAAGAGCCTGAATTGAAAATATTCCTAGACACAAACCTTATCTAAATGTTAAAAACTAATAATAATTGTTGCAAAGTATGGGATGAAATGTTAATGGAAATAATATAGAAAACGGCTGATTCCAACACTGAACATCTTCAATTAGGTGAAGTATTTATTTTAATAGAAAAATATTTTAAATTGACAAGTAATTTTCTTTAATACTTTTCTTACCCTTTAGATTGATATACAGTACATACACTGTAAGTGGTGATTTTGCAGGTAATTTTACTTACCAGTTTACATTATGAATGGGAAAGTAGATTTTCCAGTCAAAGAGAGGTTTTATGGATGTCAAGTAAGATGTAAATTACAAACAATTAAGCTACTCTATGAACTATGTGTATACCTTTAGCCTTAGTTTATTAGAAGTGAACACTGCATTAATTAAAGCCGCCTAATGGTTGTCATAGCAACGTGTACACAACATACATTGAATGTAATCCTAAACTTAACCTGCATCTACAGTTCAGTAACTTATTGTATGGAACTAAGTTTCTCTTGTTACATAATATATTATGAATAAAATATTATGTCCATCTAGGTGACTTTTACTATAAAGTACTTTACTTACTCAATCCAGGACGTGTTTCGGAACTAGTTCCATCATCAGATATCCCCCTGCTGATGTCGTCATAACATTAAAATAAATTATTAAAAGAAACATAACACATACTTATACATTTTATAATAAAAGTCACATAGACGGACATAATATTATTTTATTCATTATAATCTATGACTTGGATACAAGACAATGAGTTATTATAATATATTAATGTTTAATTATAGACACAAATCTTGGAATTTTTATTTACGTTTAAATAATTTTAAATACATTTTAAACCCACACCATTACATGAAAATTGGTAAAATTGTTTGTCTTAATTTTTTCATAGACTAGGATATAAAATCAAAATCTACATAAATGTATTACAGTGATTTATTTTGAAATTGCAGTTAGTTCTTATTATTTTTTTTTATAAATATCATTTATTTTCCATTTAGTCTCGTCAAAATTAGATTTAGTCTCATATCAACTTAACTTAAAACTTTAATATACGATGCATACTACTGACCGAAGATAGAACTCCATGTTAAGGAAAATACTACAGACCAATATTTAGTAAATTCTACAATATTTTATTGGGTGTTTCCGACCATGGTTTCGTCAGTGACGTCATTGACTAGGTAGCTTAACGCAGACTAAGTAAAATATAGACGTATACAAATTAAATAGAGAAAAGTTTGTTGGCTAGAAAAAAAAAAGAAAAAGAAATTCCCACTATTAATAGAACAGCACCAAAATGGCGTAGAATCCATTAAATTGTTAAGGTAGCTGTATTAGAATAGACAAAATCACTTTAAACTGTAAACGTTATGGAATTGTAAGAATCAAATAGATAACATGTAAAAACGTGCTGTTTATAAACTCTCGTGCAATATGTGTAATGCCACTTATGTAGGCCAAACAGGCTGCAGTAAATATAAGGTTATTGAACGCGAAAGAAGTTGACTGCTTTGTCATGATGACCCTAGTTTTTCAACCATTTTGATCTCATTTAGTGTCAGATTGTTTCAATAATGTTAATTTTAAGATTCTAAATTTCAATGAAAATGTAGAAAATTAAATGAATGCGAAATGTTAGAGATTATTTTGTAAATACAATATCCTTGTAATAAATGATCAGGTAGTATTTATGTCAAACTCGCCTCTACTGAAACCATTGCCTGCCCTATGAGCTTATATTATAGGTCTCCTGCGCTCTTCCACTCCTCTTTATTTTTGTTTGTTAGACAAGCAACTGTTCTCTGTTGTAATATTTATATGTCTGTATTTTCTTTAGTCTGAGTACGCCGTCTTGTTAATGCCGTCCCTGGCGAAACTATGGTTTTGCAAGATTAAATAAAATTGTGTAGATTTTACTAAATATTGTGTGTGGCTTTGCCTAATTTTGGATTTACTGTACTATGTTAATTTATAATAGCTCATTAAAATATCATTTTGTGTATTAAGCAAGACCTATACGTTTTACAAATGAATTAAAAACTTACTGCTTAGTTTTCTTTACCACAGAATCATTAACCGATAGAGGCTGGTGATATCAACCTATACCTATACTTCTACGTTCTATAAACCTTTCGATATGTATTTATTCATTCAGAACACGTATCTTTCAACACGGGACTAGGGCGACCTCAGCGCAAAGTTTCCATACTACGTGCTCAGATAACCCAGGGTACGATATACTTTTTTATATCAATACAAGCTCCCTTTATTTGCAGGAGGTCAAAAATATAGAAATACAACTATTATATCCATCTATTTATACATCCGAATGTTAGGTTCTACAGACTGAATGTGTTAACCAATTTATGTAAATGAATTGTATTATTATATGATTGATTCTTCGGGTATATAGCGTATAACGAATATCACAAAAATCCTATTATTCATACAAACACTTTAGTCTTTGTGCGCATTCGTCAGGATCTACTTCACCGTCAAAAATACCAATCAACCCAGATCCAAATCCCTCTGCCCTAAACCAATGTCGTTTTCGTGAAAATATCGGAGTATTCAATAATAATGTTTACAAGTGTTTCGCCGCGAAGGTTGACCAGGGAAACGAGCATGGAACGCAGTCCTCTAGTGAAATAAACACAATTCCAGGATTTAAAAACTATTAAACAAAAATAAAATTTACATATTGAGAATGTTTTTAAATTCAATGGAATTCTTAAATTTTCCAATATTTGGGTCTTTATAATTATACTAAAAAGCTCCGCCCTCTACCCACTAACCCCCTTGTTGGCTCGTGGCCAAGCAAACGCAAACAGATTATTGTGTACTCTGATATTTTCAAGGAAATTACGATGTGAACAGAGCGACTTGGTTGGGATAGGATATTGAGAGTAGCCGTGGCATCTGCAATAGAACCAGAGTTTTTGCGTGAAAGACAGAGACATATATAATAAAGAAATATTCATCTAACATATAAAAGCTGACGATTGTTAAAATAAATATTGCTGCAGTAATAAATGTAAATGCTTTCAAGAAATGTATATTGGTTCAGTATAGGACTAATCTCAAATTGATTATACACAATGTATTTTGTGTATCCGTTGCTACGACAACCACCAGGTGGCTTTAATTAATGCAAGGATCAGTTCTAATAACCTGATTCTACTAAAGTTGTACTCCTAGTTCATAGCGGAGTTTATGAGACCATCTTAACCATAGAACCGGCCGCTTTAACGAAAATGGATTTTTTGGCGTGTGCAAGCATTTATTCAAAAATTCGCCAAAAATAGTAAATTAACCTAAATCCAAATGTGTACCCTAGCTTTTTTGTAGAGAAAGGTTCAAAGAATTTGTATATGCCAGTAAAAAAATTATAGATGTAAAATTTACAAAGTTGTTAGTTCAAGAAACAAAAAATGTTCAGTTACGAAAAATAAAAGTTCAACTTTAAGTCTACATAAAAAGTAGTAAACATTTATTGTAATTTTTTCCATAAATGTAAAAAAGTTTCGTAATTTAGTTTTAAATAGAACTGTATAAAAACATTTAACATTTTCAAATTTCTTATTTTGAAAACACGAGATTTTATGTTCTTACTACAAGTCTGCTATCAAAAGTATGCCAAGTTAGAAACGTAATTTACTAATATATGCTGTGCCCAAAAATAAAATATTATTATAACAAAGTGTAGAGAATAAATCAAAGAACTGAACTGTATACTTGTAAATTATATTTTCATAAAAGTGTTTGACTTAGAATTATTTGAATAACAAAAGTTAGAAAAATATAGAAAACTCTCGTCTGTACACGATGCGCGCGAAAACTCCTATGTCTGGCTATGTTGTAAAAGTCCGCTAGGCTTCAGATTTGAACGTTAGATGAGACCGTATTAGCAGTCAGTTTCCCACGGTCCTACACAATAAACTGTTCAAATATAGCATATTTGGTTTACAGGGGAAGTTAGCTTGAAGCATTATGTTAATAAAGATACCAAAATATCTCTAAAAAGCGATTGAGGTCACACATATATCACGTGAAATAAATAACGCTGTTTATTGGTTGAAAAACTGACCAATTGCAAGGGTCTACAACACCCCTTACAACTTCAGAACTATTTGTCTAATTTTTGATTGGATGAAAGTTTTGGATAGGGGAAATTGTGATGAATCCATCGATACATAGGTTTAACTAAGACAACCTACTGGGCGGGTTTTAGAGACTGACGAAAGTTGAGTTATTTCGTTATGTTTTTTATGAATTTTCGGGCTCCGATTGATTTGTAGAAAACTAATAAACTGCAACGATGATTACGTATGTAAATATACGTTTTAGAAAGAAATTGTCAATACAAAAAATAAAGTTTGAAACATTAACTTTCCAATGGTGTTTGTCTTTTTGAGATTGGAAGATTTTTAGTGGGTCAAATATTCAATACAATCACGCGTTACAAATGTGTTGTCATGATCGCACGTTTCGTGCGATCTGCCGGTTCTAGGGTTAATTGCGAATTTAACCTTCGTGAAACATCTCTTTGACTGGAAACTCTACGTCCACATTTATAATTTTAACTCATACGTCATATAAATTAAGTGAAAACTGAGCGAATGTACTATATACCAATCTGAAGGGAATGACCTTAAGTTAGAAAGAAAAGTTCATAACTTTACAAACTATTTAAGAAAGTTTGGGCCTATAATTAATTTTAAAACAAGTTATTTGTCGAATTAAAATATTTTCTTATTAAAAATATATTGTTTACTTAAATGAACAAGTTAAGTTCTAATACATTAATCAGCTGTTTTACTTTATAAAAATTCAACAGCTGAGTTGGGTTATTAATACTTTACCATAAACATAATTTATGAAAACGCTCTGTACACTATATGTCGGCTATTTTGTATTTATTTATAAATACATTTCCAAAATTTTTAGTGAGCGAATAATCATCTAAAATAATCATCAGTTTCCTCTGCTAACCGAGTTTCCGTTTAACCGAGGTACGGTATCAAAAATAAAGTTAAATAATTCGACCACGCAGCTGAACCGCTCACGTGAGTTGAGCAAATTTCAAAAATTAAGTCTATGTTTTAGGGTTTTAACCAACAATTTTGGAAATAGGTCTATTCACCACGGTGAAATGATTCGCACGCCATTCCTCATATTGGGATTATCTTCAATACACAATGCATTGCGTGCTTCGCACGCCAACCCCCGTATTGGTAGTATCTTAAATACACAATGCATTGCGTGCTTCGAACGCCATTCCGAGTATTGGGAGTATCTTCAACATGCAAAACATTGCGTGCTTCGCATGCCAACCTCCGTATTGGGAGTATCTTCAATACACAATGCATTTCGTGCTTCGCACGCCAACCCCGCCGTAGAATCCACCACATGGCTTTGAACCGGGAACTTCTATGGTATTTTACTTTTTGATCGATTTTGGGGGAACCAAGTGAGCCATAAGGTCGCGTAAAAAAACTAAATGTGCAGAATAACGTCCTACAGATATATATATATATATATGTAGAAAAAACTCAAAAACAAATTCATTATCGTAGAAAAAACATCAAAAATAGTTACTTCCGGTCAAAAAACGTGATTCCGATTGTTGGATTTTTAGGCTAACGAACTCGTCCGAGCGATGTAGCCAACCAACATGTGTACCAAATTTGAACCAAATCGGACTTAAAATGTGGCCGCTAGAGTGCGAACACATATATACCTTACAACGGACACAACCCGTTGTAGGTCCTGGATTTTGAATTTGTAATTAATTTTATAAATTTGAATAGTCCGGACTTACCGCGGGCTAAAGCCGCATGTAAAAGTCACGAAAATCATGTTGACGCGGGAGGGTCGTTATCTGGCTAAGTTAAACTCTTGGACCCTGCCTGTTCGAAAAAGAAAAAGGACTTGTAAAAAATACTTAAAGATTCTTTCGGGAAGCCAAAATCCAGGAATTAAATAAAAAACAAATGTCTTCAGGAAATGCATTACGCTAACCGCGGGTGTATTTACTGTAAGATTAGATAATATAAAGTCACAAATTTACGTAAGGTACAAGCTATTAAAGTATGGGGAGAAATTCAAAATTCCTCTAAATTGAAAAAGAAAAGTTTTTTTAGGCTTTTCATAAGAAGGCCTAAAATAAAGGTGAAATAAGTTTTAGCGAAATTTTGTTAAATAAAAAAGTTAATGTTAATCCACTAAGTTCAAATGGTAAAAAAGTTGGTAAAAAAAAAGTTTTTTTAATTCTAACCAAACAAAGTTTTAGTAATGATAAACAAAATGTATAATTAAAAAGAAAAACTTGAAATTTTATGAAAGGAAAAACGTGATAGAATTTGCACCTTTACAGCAAAATAAAAAGTTAAACGTAAATTTTTATTAACTCAAAACGGTAAATAGTAGGTTGATAACGTAGTTAAGTAAAAATAATCCAGTATTTAAAATATGTTTCGGGAGTAAAGTAAAACCCAAGTTTGTAGAAAATCGTTTAACTCCCTAACCCCACAGTAAGACAACCAGAAGAAGAAACAAAGTGAAAATCCGGCTAGTTAACACAAACCAGAAGGACATAAAGAAATGGAAACAAAAAACCGGGAAAAACAAAAAACAAAGACTTTTCCGGGAAAAATCGCCGCGGAAAAACGCACGCGGGTCGTGTACGCGAACCAAGAATCGTACGAACGTCACTCGAGTTCGTGTGTAAAGAAGACAAAAAGCTGAATTCAAAAATGTCACTCTCAAGAAAATCGATAAAACCCTGGAGGAGTTACAAAAGAAAAGGATTTTCAATAGCCAAAACTGCATGGAGCGAGATAAGGTAGCGGAACGGCAGAGGGGGCTGGCTGGAGATGAGTCGACTGGAGGGGGAGCAGATAAACCAACATGCGAAAGTGGGCGTACTCAAACAAACAAAAGGAAATTTACGTAAAACAATGACTAAATCAAGTCTAAAAATAAAGGAAAAATCAATATAAAATTCAGAATAAAAATTAACATAGTCTAGGAGTTTAAAATTCTTGAAAAAACGAATTTTAAAAAGTTATAGAAATACGGTGATAGAAAGCTTAAATTGGCATGGAAGTAGTGCCGAAAAAGTCTATATAAACGATTGCTCGGGCCCCACATTGGGCGCCAATTTTCCAACGAATCTCCCGTTCAGGAATTTTTCCAGCCCCACGTTACGGGAGCCAATTCTCCAACGGAACACTGTTTTAACCAGTTTAATAATGTTTTCGGACCCCACTTTTTTGGGACGCCGATTTCTTCAAC